>CM065399.1:16997500-17177500 GCA_033060915.1 Euryodendron excelsum
CTTAGCTCATAAGGATGAGACAATTATTTTCTTTACAAAATTTTGTAGAAAGTTCAAAATGAAAAAGGGATTTCAATTATATCTATTAGGACTGATCATGGAGGGGAATTCGATTGTAAACCTTTTGAAATGTTTTGTGATGAAAATGGTTTTGATCACAATTTCTCAGCTCCTAGAACACCTCAACAAAATGGGGTTGTTGAAAGGAAAAACAGAGTGTTGAAAGAAATGGGTAGAACCATGCTTTGTGAAAATGGTTTACTAAAATACTTTTGGGCAGAAGCTGTTAACACAGCTTGCTATGTTTTAAATCGAATTTTATTTAGAAAATTTTTAGACAAAACCCCCTATGAACTTTGGAAAGAAAAGAAACCAAATGTCTCATACTTTAAAGCTTTTGGATGTAAGTGCTTTGTATTAAATAACAATAAAGACAACCTCGGTAAATTTGATGCTAAATCAGATGAGGGTGTATTTCTTGGCTATTCAACACATAGCAAGGCTTATAGAGTCTTTAATAAAAGGACTCTAGTTGTTAAAGAATCTGTTCACATCACTTTTGATGAACTTAACACTTCTTCAAAGAATGTTGTAAGTGATGATGCAGATGAGCTAGAATTTGGAATGGAAAAACTAGATATCCAACCAAGCTCAAATGAGGAACCTCAAGAAGAAAGAGATGTACAAGGAGTTCCTACCAGCCAACAAGAAATCAATGAGGGACTACCTAAGGAGTGGAAGTTTGTGCATAACCATCCTACGGAACAAATCCTAGGTGATCCTTCACAAGGTGTAAGAACTCGATCCTCTATCAAAAATATATGTAATCATCTTGCATTCTTATCTCAAATTGAGCCTAAGTATTTTAATGATGCTGAACATGATGAATTTTGGATAAATGCAATGCAAGAGGAATTAAGTCAATTTGAAAGGAATGAGGTATGACACCTTATTCCTAGACCTAGTGATCATCCAGTTATTGGAACTAAATGGGTATTTAGAAACAAAATGGATGAATCTGGAATTGTTGTGAGGAACAAGGCTAGACTTGTTGCTCAAGGCTATAGTCAGGAGGAAGGCATTGATTTTGATGAAACTTATGCTCCTGTAGCTAGACTAGAAGCCATTAGATTATTACTTGCATTTGCTTGTTTTAAAGACTTTAAATTATATCAAATGGATATAAAAAGTGCTTTTCTGAATGGCTTTATCACTGAAAAAATTTTTGTTGAACAACCACCTGGTTTTGAAGATCCAAAACTTCCTGACCATGTTTTTAAACTAACAAAAGCTTTATATGGTTTAAAGCAAGCCCCAAGGGCTTGGTATGAAAGATTAAGTAAGTTTTTGATTGAAAAAGATTTCTCTAGAGGAAAAATAGATACAACTCTTTTTATCAAAATCAAAAACAGTGATATGCTTGTAGTACAAATTTATGTTGATGATATTATATTCGGTGCTACTAATGAATTGTTTTGCATAGAATTTGCTAAGTATATGCAGGGAGAATTCGAGATGAGCATGATGGGAGAACTCAACTACTTTCTCGGACTTCAAATCAAGCAATCAAAGGAAGGCATTTTCATCAACCAAGCCAAGTACATCAAAACCTTAATCAAAAAGTTTGGCATGGAAGATTCAAAACCCATAAGTACTCCAATGAATACTACAACTAAATTGGATAGCGATGATAAAGGTTAGTCAGTAGATACTAAGCTTTATAGAAGCATGATTGGCTCTCTATTGTATCTAACTGCTAGTAGACCTGACATAATGTTTAGTGTTTGCTTATGTGCTCGCTTTCAATCTAATCCTAAAGAATCTCATGTGATTGCTGTAAAAAGAATTTTTCGTTATCTAAAGCACACACCAAACCTTGGATTATGGTATCCAAAGGGCACTTGTTTTAATTTGAATGCTTACATTGATGCTGACTATGCGGGGAGTAGAGTTGATAGGAAGAGCACAAGTAGCTCTTGCCAACTCCTAGGCAATATGATTGTATCTTGGTTTTGCAAGAAACAAAATTCAGTTGCTCTCTCCACAGCTGAGGCTGAATATGTAGCAGCTGGGAGTTGTTGTGCACAAGTGTTGTGGATCAAACAACAATTAGAAGATTATGGAATCTTGTTTGATCATATACCTATCAAGTGTGATAATACTACTGCAATAAACCTGACTAAAAATCCTATTCAACACTCTCGCACAAAACACATTGAAATAAGATATCACTTTATACGTGATCATGTGCAAAAAGGTGATATAGAACTTGATTTTGTGTGCACTAATATGCAATTAGCTGATATCTTTACTAAACCGTTGAGTGAAGATCGTTTTTGTATGATTAGAAGAGAATTAGGAATGAGTGATCCTATATGTTAAACTTATGTTTGATTCAAGTGAAAATTGTATTTTGAATGTTTGAATATGTTTAGCATTCATATGAAATGCTTTTCTTGAATTCATGATGCATTATATGATTATATTAAGATGTCCTTTATATCATATATTGAAAAGGATCATATCATGAAATTCTTGTAATTCATATGCTCAGTCTGGGTGAAAGAGTCGACACCTTATTTCATGGAGTCGCCTCATTACATCAGTAGACTTAAATCATTTTATTAACAAGGCATGTGTCGCCTCATTAAGCTCATGAGTCGCCTCATGCTTCGGGCCTATATACTTTGACGCAGCCCACTTTACAAACATTCGAAATTTTTCTCTCACTCATTCACTCTCACTCTTTTTCTCTCCTGCTCCCCTGTTCGCACCAAAACCAACCGTCACTCACAGACCATCACAGCTCTTTACTTCTATATTTCTATAAACCCTAATCGATCCTATCTTTATCTCTCTCAACCTTCACTTCTCCTACAATGGCTCCTAAAATAGAACCTGGTCGGGAAAACCCTAACGTGCCTCTTACACGCACTCAAAAACGAAAAAGGGTTGAACCAGTCATCAAAGATTCAGAGGAAAAGGCTCCAGCAGAGCAACCTGATTGGGATTCAACACACTTCATTGATGCAATGGTAGAAGAGAGGTATATGAATATTTTTAGTCTTCGAAATGTTTTGAATGGACACTGGGTAGATCATGCTTTCTTTAAGTCAGAGAACTTTGATTTCCCTCATATTCTTGAGAATCTAGGGTGGGAACCCTACACTACCATTAGAGAAAATGTATACCCAAAATTGGTTAGACATTTCTACTCTAACCTGATGAAGAAAGTGGGAACCAACATGATCACCAGTTTTGTGAATGGGGTAAAAATCACTCTGAATGAAAGGATTTTGGCAGATATTATGGGAACTGGTTATGGTGGGGAAATGTACTTTGAAAACACTAGTCGAAAAGAACAACTCCGGGTTCTTTTTGGTCATGACATGCCCGAATCCACTCAACCCATAGCCAATAATTTCCCTGTTGAGTTGAGACTTGTCCACCACTTTGTGACCACCATTTTCTTACCCAAAGTTGGTGGTTTTGAACGTGTAACTGAAAAGGATATGTTCTTCTTGTGGGCTTTTCTTACCAACACCCGAATTAACATTCCCTACTACATTCTTTCCAACATGGCCAATGTTGTCACCACTGCCTCCAAGAACCTACCATATGGAATGCTGCTAACCAAAATTTTTAAGCATTTCCATGTAAACCTTCTGGGAGTAAACTACAGAAAGTCTGATTCCTATAAGGATGAATACAGCAAGTACACACTGAGCAGAATGGGATACAAGAAAGACAATGGCCATTGGGTTCCAAGGCCAAACAAAGTTGCCCCTGCCAGTTCTTCTCAGAAAAGAGCCTCTGCCTCTGGTCCTCGCAAACCCTTAGCCCAAACCCTTGATGCCTCATCTGTTGATGCACTTCTGGGAAACGTAATGGACATACTTCAAAGCATGAATCAAAAGCTTGATGAAGGACTGCTGCAATTGAAACATCTTCAAACAGATGTGATGCAACTGAAAAGGGCTCAAGGACTTTCAGTGGAAGAAAAAGAAGAAAGGGAAAGAGAACCAGAAACTGAAGGAAGAAATGAAGGAGACCAAGAGAAGGAAGAAGAAAAAGATGTGGAGGACACTGATCTGGAATCTGAAGAGGATGAGCCTGCAGATGATGACTCTGAGGACTCTAAGGATGCTGCTCCAAAGAAGAAGGTTGTTCCAGCACAGAAAGTCAAACCTTCTACCTCAGCCTCTAGATTTGTTCGGAGCAGGCCCTATGGCTTGAGGCCTAGACCCTTTTCTGGACCATCCAACACTGCCTCAGATCCTGTTGATTTATCTCACTCTCCTGCTCCAACTCCTTAAACCTCCTCCAAAATCTTACTCTTGGCTTAGTCACTCCTTATGGTCCTGTTAGAACTTTTTTTTTTTTTTTTGCTTTAACTAAATGTTTTTATTCTGACATCATTTTTGTGAACTTTAATTGCTCAAACTTTTGTAATCTCACAAGTTTCAATCAATGAAATATCATTCTCTTTTGGTATTACATTTGATTGCTCTGTTCACTTGCTTGCTTGTTTACTTCTCTGTTTTAACAATATCTTCTGAACTTTATTATTTTTGCTATTGTACCTGTCTTTTATTCTAACTTATTTGGTATCATATTCATTCTATTTCTCTTTTTGATGAATTGACAAAAAGGGGGAGAAGTATAGTGGTATGGCAAAATTAAAGGCAAAATTAAAGGAGAAGTATAGTGGTGGCAAAATTAAAACAAACTTGTTGTAAGATGGTATAATTTATGCAAACATGCACTAAACAAGATAAATTGAGTATGATAAATTGAGTATAAATTCAAAAAGGGAAAAGAATACAATACATGTTTGTTGAAAACTAAGTCAAACATTTCTTTGAATTGGAATAACATGATTTATGGGGAGAAATATCTCTTCAATGGAAAACCTGAATTGAATAAGAAATGGTTTTTACAAAAACAAACATGATTTGCTTATTGCATTGACAATTAAATGAACATGACATAAAAAGAGTACCTTTTGACATATATAGAGCATGTTCTCAGGGGGAGTAACATGAATCCCTTGTCTCAAAATATCTTTGATTTAACTGACAAAAACTCCCTGAAACTATTTTTGAAATGTTTTTTTTCTTTAAACATCATTTGCTTAATTACAAAACAAAGGGGGAGTTTTCTCATTGATATGATCATTTAACTCTGTTCATTGAATTCAATCCTACATGAGTTTATTTTGCAAAGGTTTTGTCATCATCAAAAAGGGGGAGATTGTTCAGTCAAGGTTAATCCTTGTTGACTCAAGGTTAATTCCCATGTTGATTTTGATAATAACTAAACCTTGTGTTATGTTTCTAATGAATCTACTTAGTGTGCAGATTAACAAGTTCATAGTATAGACTTAAAATTGAATCTTATGTCTAATACATATCAAGGAGAATGCATAACTAGTTCAAGAAGCAATAAATGAATTCAAAGGGCTATGCAATGAACCAAACTGAGAAATGATGCCTATCTCTACTTCAAACATGTGTTCTACATTTGAAGAGATTGAAGGTGTTCAATTATAGCTTTCTTCAAGTATGCATAGTTTCAATGAAGATTGATTTGCACTAGACTAAAGACTTCATCAATTAAGGAAATGGAATGATCAGTTAAAGATGAAGAATGAAGGTGATGTTAATGCCTAAAGAAGATTTCATCAGAATATGCAATGCTCAGTTGAAGAGGATTTAGTTGAAGAAGAATTGGTAAATACTCAAGAGATGATCTCATCTGGTATGCTAAAGACCAATTCAAGACATGTGATTGAAGTTGCCAAGAAGATGGCTCACAATGAATATCTGATCTCTACATAGAATCCAAGTGAAAAATTCTTGTATAAGTGTAAAGAGTCAATGAAGACTAGATGTATAAAGAGATTTCATCAAGTCTGCAATGGACTCTGTGAAGTGTTTATTGAAGAATGAAGAATTGCTAGCAAAGAGAGGAAATCAGAAATGAAGCAGTGTGAAGCTCTACAAAAAGCTTGGCATTGAAGAAGAAGTTCTACATTGATTGAAGAAGCTTTGTAAATGAAGAAGAAAAGACTAGCCTTGATCTAGTGAAGCTTTGACTGTTTGAGATTCAAGAAGAAGATCAATATCCAATGATTAATCCAATCCAAATTTAAATAGAAGTTAACTCTGATGAGTTAGGAAGATTTGATTGATCTTCATACCCCAAAGACATACTCCTTGAAGATCTTATACCAGTGTTTTGATAAGCTTGATCAGTGGAAATCTGAAGGCTAAATTCTGGGCAATGAGGAGACTCATGGAATTGAGGTGTTGCCTCTTGCACACAAAAGCTAAAAGGTCTGTAAACATATTGAACAACGAGGAGACTCATGGAATTGAGGTGTCGCCTCTTGCACACAGACGCAAAAATGGCCTGAAGACAAATTGGACAATGAGTGGACACATTGAAACAAAGTGTCGCCTCTTGAACACAGAAGCAAAAAGCCTGGAGGTCAAGTAGGCAATGAGCGGACACATTGTAATGAAGTGTCGTCTCCTGGTGCCAGACGCAAAGGCTTGAAGATAATATAATCAATGAGCGGACACTTGAAGATGAAGTGTCGCCTCCTGGTAACAGAAGCAAAAGGCTTGAAGTTCAAATGATCAATGAGTGGACACCTGAAGCAGAAGTGTCGCCTCATGACAGCAGAAGCCTGATATGAAGAAGACAGATGAACAAGGAGTCGCCTCATCAATATGAAGAGGGGACTCATGAACTCAGTGAACATCATCTGGTAAATGCAGAAGCAGGAAGTGTCGACACCACAAGAAATGGAGCCGACTTCCTCTGTCGCAACGGCTATTTGTCTTAACGTTATAACAGAATGAACGTGCATTTATGATACCCAACCACCTCCAACGGATGGAATCAATGCAAGGGTATATATACTAGCCTCCAACTGCATTTATATACAAGAATCAAGAGGAAGAAACAAGAAGAGACGAAAATCTACTTAATCACTGATATTCCTGAAACATTCTTCCTGTTTTATTCTTGTGAGCTTTGATTGTAAATCTACTCTAGTTAGAGAGTTTGTTTGTGAGTTGTATACTCTTATAGACTTGTAACTGAGAGTTTGAGAGTTCTCTTGTGTAAAGCAAAACTCTTGTAAAGTTTAAGTGGAGCTTGGACAAAACCACTTGGGGATTGAAGAGCTCGGTGAAGGAGTTCTTTGTAAAGTGAGCTGAGCACTTTGTCAATCAGTGGCCCATCTTGTAATAGGTGATTACATAGTGGAAGAAGGCTTCAAGGAGGTCTTGGGGTGAGGACGTAGACCACGGTTTGTGGTTGAACCTCGGTAAATCTGTGTCTCTCCTTCATTGCTCTGTTTTCTTTGTTTTCATTGATAACTTTGCTTTGCACATAGATTAGCTATTGTTATATTGTCTAGATTAATTTTAATTAATCTTAACTTGTATTAATTTATGAAAAACCCAATTCACCCCCCCCCTTGGGTTGTCTATTGGACCAACAAAGGTTTTGGATCTACGTCATACTGTTATCTGTTATCCGTTGGAAGAACTGACCTATAAAACTAAGATGATGACCTGAGCTTTATTTTTCACCTTCTTTGATGTGTAAAGACAGAGTTAGAATTTTCACAAAAGGAAGAATACCCATGGTAGTGAATTGAATCTTGTTTCTTGCATTTTACATGTCATCTTTATGACTCCTATAAAATGTTGGCCCATCTTTGTTTATATATGTGCCTCGTAGGGAGCGATCCATTTTATTGGGACTTTTGTCAACATTAATTGTTAAATGCTTATTAAGAGAGAGTAAGCAGGAACAAGAGCACGTATGAGCACAAGTGCTGAATGAATGAATGGAATAAGTGGGAATGTCTAGTAGGGAAGCCCAAGGGCCTCTTATATAGAGTCCCGATGATAAGGCATATCCATAAAAACCCTTTCTCTAGCATGCCAAGAAATCAGTCCTAGCTGGAGAGGGAGCTCTCTTAGTTGACGGGCTGCAGCACTAAGATGATGCCTTCGTCCTAAGCCACTACCACAGTTGACAGAGTTCCCTCGGTGGCTGCGAACTGGTCGTTCAGATTTACCTAGGTTGCCTCAGAGCCTATGCTTAGGAGGGTGTGGTAAAGTGGTACAGTGGACCAATGATATATGCAGTCCATGGGCCAGAGAACACACGAAGCACACGAAGTGCTTCTTGTCCTTGGCACGTGAAATTGATTTGTGAGACCTGTTTGGCGTACCAAATGCGCAAGGGCTGGACACGTGCCATTCGGTGTCCCAAACACGTGTCACATCCTTAGGAAATGTGTAGAGAGCCCCCTTACGTGGGGCTTTATGCAGCTGTGGCATATACGTGGCGCACACGTAGATATAAGGTATATATAACCATCTCCAACATGCAAGCTGTTAATAGGTTGAAGGATGACTCGTATATCTGTTAAATCCCTCCAGTTGCAATATGCAATCTCCAATTTACTGTCATGTCCCTCTCATTTGTTCGCTGCTACTTTTTCCTTGTGATTACCTATCAATTATCTTTGTTACTCTTCTTTTAAATCATAATGGTAATAATTCTTTGGTGTGTGGTATGACTTCTTCCATGTGCATTCAGCCAAGAGATAGCTGATGGGATCAGCAAATCTACTCAAGCAGTGCAAGCGGCTGAAGCTGGAATTCGGCAAATAGGTTCTCTTGCTCGCCAACAAACTATGTGTATGCATATCCTCTTTCTACTTTATCCATTTCAGGAAAATTTTCAGGTCTCAAATTATTATTTTTTTTTTTTTTGCAGAACTAATCATGAGTAATTGCTTTGTGTGTGTATAAACAGCAATGATTCAGGAGAGGGCAAACCTGCCTATAATCTCTTTGCAGCCAGTTGTTGCAGGGGCTGGAAAGAAAACTTCTCGTGCTGTTGGCCAAACCACACGGACCTTTATGAACATGATCTCTAGAGGAGAGCTTAGCTCTGAGAGTGAAGATGAAAACACGGTTGATAGGTTAGGAATATAAAAAAACTTACAAATTTCCACTTTTTTTAGTACCCTCTGTATGGATTAGAGCTAAAGTTTCAACCCAGAACATGTTTATTGAGATAACATACGTTCTTAAATATTTGCAAGCTCAATATGGAAGGTAGGATTTGATTCGTATAGGTAAAGATAATAAGTACACCCACACATCCACAAGTGTGCACACCCACACATCCACACGTGTGTACATACATATTTCCTTCTACTGCTTCAGCACCTGGTTAGTAAATATTTGTACTATTCACATATAATATCCGTAAGCACGTATAAATAAATAAAAATTTTGTTTTTCGTCCAGATCTGAAACCGAATTAAAATACTCGTTTTTTTTAGTTGAACTGTATAGTACATGTATTAAATGTTCTAAAAAAAACTCGATTAAAAATTAGATATGATTTAATATAACTGTGGCATATTAACAATTATATACTTAATATATAATTATAATAGTACTTGGAATGTGTAATATTTTTCTAACACTTGAAATATTAAATTATTAAACTTACTTTTCTATAACTTCTTACTAATATTCCAAATATTAAATTAATAAATTAAACACATTCTTATATCAAGTATTGAAATAATATAATAAAATAAAATAATAAGATAAAATTTATTATTTAACACTTAATTTAGTTGTTTGTTAATAATATTATTTAAAAAAATAACATATGTAAGACAAAAATACTACTTATTGACATATATAAGAAGAAATTGCTTATAAATGTTACCGTATTTTTTGTTCTAATTTTTTAATTAATGTTCATATAATACCCTGATAATAATAGATTAGTATTTTTAATGTTTTCGCATTTTTATGTGAAATTTTGTTACTGTATTTTTTAGAAAAAAAATCGTATTAAATCTGTACGTGTTACGTAACATTTTTTTGTTATGCCCGTATTTACTAACTATGCTTTAGAACTGTAAAGGGAAATACAATTTATGTATCATTGCTGTAGAAGTATTATAGATTGATTCATAAGGGGCAGGTATGACTGAAAAACTATATATATGCATCATGATGTAAGGTTTTTTTTTTGTTTTGTCTCTTACGTCTTGATTTTGGGCTTTGTTTTTTTTTTTTTTTTTTTTTTTTTTTTTTTTGGGGGGGGGGGGGGGGGTGTGGTGGGGAAGTATTGTGATTCGTAAATGTTGCCAAATATATATATTTTCCAGAGATTGTTGCAGATCTTATGTCAATGTTTATATATTCAGTACTTGCATTATTAGAAATAACGAGTATTTCTGGACTTCGATGATTTCAATCAAGGTCCCCTATTAAATGACTTCCAAAAATAATAGTACATTTGGGAACAATTTATTTTTTAAACTTATTCGGCTTTTTGTTTAAGAAAAACCTGTAAGTGTTTGGTTGAGTGCTTTTTTAGCTTTAAAAAAATTAGTTTTTTTTTATACATTTTTTAGCCTAATAAGCTCATAAGTAAAAAGTTAAAAATTTAAAAATTAATGAGATTTATCAAGTTTTTAAAATATTCTCTACCAGTACCAACCGCTACTGTCACCCACCACCTCCACCCCACCACCACCACAGTCGCCACCACTCCACCCACCCACCATCACCATCGCCGTCACCCACCATTACAGTCGCCACCACCCCACCCACCACCACAGTTATCTTCACCCACTGCCACCGTCGCCGTCGCCGTCACCCACCACCACTACCGTCACTGTCACCCACCATCCACCATCCCCACCAACCACTATCGTCGTCACCACCCAACACCACCACTCTCTTGAGGGCAAAATTGGTATTTTTACATAAAAAAGTAAAAAAAATATATCCAAAAAAAAGTGTCAAACAGTCTAATTAAAAATGAACAAAAAATAATTTTTTAATAAGTTACCAAACATCCCAACTAAGCTTTTTTTTTTTTTTTTTAAGATAGCGTACTCTTTATGTTTTTCTTAAGCAGCTTATTCAAGTATAAAAGCTCTTTCCAAACAAGTAAATACTGTTTTGGCAAGTTAAAAATATAACCACGTCTAACTAATCTTTGAGGTTAGGAAGCACAAACACTATTTAGAGTATTGTTTGTGTGTCAAACATTTGTTGGATACACGTACTTTTTGAACCCGTGTTGAACACGATTACTCATGAGACCAGCTTGTTATTGCTTTGCAAAAGCTCATTTTCAATCGAACAGTAAAAATGGTGAATATTCTGAAATGGTTGACATTGGAAAATTTTGGAGTCTTTGTGTAGTTTAGAACTTGGAATTGGTAAGGGAAAAGCAGGAAGAGGTGAAGAAAGTGAGGATTGAATATAACTCATTTCAGTTTCGGTCCAAGTGATTGTGTTAATCTATCAACTGAAACATGATTACCGAGTATATGTAAAAAGTCTTAAAAAGATGATATTTCCTTAAATCTCTCATCCCAATGTGCACTGGGTTACCCCCGTTGTTAGAGGGAGCATTTAAAATGATGGCACTTTTGAGAAAGGGAAACCCAACCTGAGGCCCTGTTTGATACTGAAAGGGGAAGGGAAAGGAGGGAAACTATTATTATTTTTACTACTATTTTTGATTTAGGAGGAAAGAGAAGATAAAATGAAGAGAAATTTTTTTTTTCTTCATCTTTTTCTTTTAATAGGTATTTTATTATTTTTCTTTCTTCTTCCTTTTAATTTCAAATATAGAAAAGTGATTTTTGTTTCATTTTTCTCTCATTTTATTTGCAAATCAAACAATAAAAAGAAATTTATTTTCTCCTTATTTTTCCTTTCTTTCCTTTTCTCTTCCACAATCATCAAACAGAAAAGATAAGTAAATGCGACATTGAGTTCAGAAATCTAGTGTTTTTCAATACTTCAAAGAGGTGGGTTAATCTCAAAGACACCAATTTGCTTATTTTGTTGTACTTTTCTTTTTCTGAGAGTTTTAACATTTGCACCGATAAGCTTTTCACGCTTTATGCGCTTTGAAGTAATATGCTCCTATATTAACAGATTATCGTATAAGGACATCAATATATCTAGAGTATTAGCAACTGGTATCGATATGATTTGATTATCTTCTTTGTGTCGATAAATCCTTCAGGTAATTAATTTGCAATCATTTACAAGTAAATAATTTTGTGAACTTCATATTCTTTTGTGAATTTCAAATTCATATTAACTTGTCCTAAGATCAAGATCACACAGTTTCACAGCATTCCAATTGATTTTACGTTACGTCTTCTTTCCCCTAATACTGGGAAGATTAACTCAGCAAAAGGACTTTTCGCAAAATATGAGAATTAACAATAAAACAAAAGGTGTAACTATTGTATATATATATGCATAAATGAGAGAAGAAGCAAATAATTATTTGGAAAAATAAATCTTCTAACTCTTTAGTGGATATTTATGAGAATTTTTCATAATTAGACGCATTATTGTTGATTCTGGATTACCAAGACAATCATGCCAAAGTGTAAAATTCTTTTGGAGTTAAAGAACTTTTGGTGCAACACTTCAAGCGCTTCATGTTAGGTGCATCACTTCAGATAATTTTATAATATAAAAATCTTTTGGGTCAAAAACATGTATGATGTATTACTTCAGGTAATCTCATAACTTGTATAATCGTATAATATATAACCTAAAAGAAAAACAGCAAATTTATCCATTATATGCTTCTAGCATGAAAAATAGAAATAATGTAAAAATATTTTTTCACTACCTTTATTTTTATATTCCTTTTCATTATGTGATTCTAGCATATAAATAATACAAAACAATGTAAAAATATTTGTAAAACTTAACCAAAATGATTGTAACTCTAATAGAATATAATTCATTATCAATATAGAGTTTTATTCTTTTTGCAAGCATTATATTAGCTCTTTTAGAGTATAACTTTTCTATAGCTTAGCTCGTCTAGAGCCTTCAATCGATATTGTAATACTTGATATTTTTTTAAAATTAATTTCAGTTAATGTTAAATTTACGACATATCAAATAATTGTATGCATTTTAGCAATATCTGCTAGACATATATTTTTCACATTCATATTTGTGATCATTGAAGCATTGGTATGATCAATGTCTTCATATGCAAAATATATATAATATTTTGTTGTCAAAATATTTTCACCATAAAAATTTATTTAATATTTAATCATCGTACTATAGGTATGTGACCAATGAAATATTTTTATAATTCTTAAAAGGTTTATTCAGTAAATTTTTTTTCTATTTTATTTTTTTCTTACATTATTTCATTTCTGGTGGTATCTTGTAGTATTTTTAATTTACACATTGTAAACTTGAGGGTAATCTCGTATATCAGGTCACATCTGTAATTACATCCACAATAATTAAATTACATTCATTTTTATAAAGATGATATAACACTAATGAAAATGTAAGAAAAAATAAGACAAAATCGAAATAGCGTGGGACCCATAAATAGTAATATAAATAGTAATATAAATAGTATATATGAATAGTAATTAATTTATTTAACTATTTACCCTTACACGATGTGCTATTAGAATACAATATAGGATTTCAGAATATTTTTCTGCATTAACAATCTTGATATTGCTACTATTGGAACACGTTCGATGTATAAAATGTAAACATATTTTTTTATTATATATTTATTAAGAAGATTTACTCCACATCATTTTTACTGTGGGCTGATTTGAATAATAAAAATTCTACTTATCACTACTTGTAAAACATTGCAACTCCAGATATACTAAATCATAGTCTTGTAGCTTTAGGTATATTCAACCATAATCATAGAACTGCAAGTGCATATACTGATTATCTTGCAACTTCAAGTGCATGAGCTTTTAAAAAATTACGATTTTCTGGTACTTGTATTTTTTTTAGAAAAAAATTTAATACTATGCTAAAATAATTAGTGACCATAATAAGTATAGTTAAATAATTAAAATAATTAAAATAGATGGTATGCACCTACCGTAATAAGCATAATTAAAGCAATAGTAATAAAAGACGTACAAGCCTTAATAAACATTGTACAGAAATATGTAGTTTCTTTTATTTAATTGTATTTCCACAGTTCATTAATTCTGAATGGATCTTGATATAAAAGTTAAAAAGGAGTACATATAAATCATCAAATATAATATTGCAGTAATATGATTGAACAAATCTTACGTTTTTACAATATATAAAAATAGGTTCATGGCATACATGTGGTCCTTTGACCCGTAGGATTATTACCCAATATAAAACATGTATCTGGCACTTCAGTGCTAGGTGGCGTGTGATGTTGATATAAAATGAAATCTGACAGAGATATGAAAGAACAGTATCTTTCAATTCTTGAATACTATTTTGAGTTAATATGCTATAATGTCTATTCTGTTATATAAGTAAATAAGACAGAAAAATAAATAAACACAAAATATGTATCGTGAATAGTTCTTCAGGAACTATCAAATATTTATCATAGTTATTCTTCAGGAATATTTAGGGTTGATCTTCTGGACCACCCAAAATATTATTGCCAATAATAATACAACATAATATTTACAACTCACCTAGACAGCTCTTTCTTCTCCTTCCTCTCTCTTCTTCCTCTCTTTGATTCCTCTCTTCTATTTTTCCTCTCTTTTTTTTTCTCTGCTGAGAGGCTCTCTAAGCCTCTCTATTTATAGATACAAGAAGAAGAGAGAGAATAAGGGGGGAGGGGGCTGCGGAAGGGATGGCGGCTTATAGCCGCCGTCATCCCATACGTCACACTCCCCCTGGGATGACCTATTGGGTATGTTAAAACTGCCTCATTAAAACCTTGCTAGGAAAAACCCAGTGGAAAAAAAACCATAGCGAAGAAAAAAGAGTACAGTACTTAACTCCCCCTGAAGAATAAGAAAATTATCTGCTTCATAAAAGATTTCTGAGACGGCGCATACCAATACCATGCATAAGCTTTTCAAATGTTGCAGTTGGTAATGCCTTAGTAAATAAGTCGGCCAAATTATCACTAGACCGTATTTGCTGAACATCAAGATCACCACTTTTCTGGAGCTCATGTGTATGGAAGAACTTTGGAGAAATATGCTTCGTTCTGTCACCTTTAATGTAGCCTCCCTTAATCTGTGCAATACAAGCTGCATTATCCTCGTATAATATCGTCGATATATCTTTGATTGTAGATAATCCGCAACTTTCTTGAATATGTTGAATCATGGATCTTAGCCAGATACACTCTCGGCTTGCTTCATGAATTGCAATTATCTCAGAATGATTTGAAGAAGTTGCAGTTAATGTTTGCTTCACTGATCGCCAGGATATAGCAGTGTTACCATAAGTAAACACATACCTAGTTTGAGATCTAGCTTTATGAGGATCAGAAAGGTAGCCAGCGTCTGCATAGCCAATCAATTCATGTTGTGACTCTTTGGAATAAAATAATCCCATATCAGTTGTCCCTCGTAGGTAACGCAGTATATGTTTCACTCCTTTCCAATGTCTTTGTGTTGGTGCAGAACTGTATCGTGCCAATAAGTTGACGGAGAATGCTATATCAGGTCTTGTACAATTGGCAAGATACATAAGGGCACCAATTGCACTAAGATATGGTACTTCAGGACCAAGAAGTTCTTCACCGTCATCTTGAGGACGGAAAATATCTTTATGTACGTCGAGTGAACGGACAACCATTGGAGAACTTAATGGATGAGCTTTGTCCATGTAAAACCGCGTTAAAACCTTTTCAGTATATGCTGATTGATGGACAAGAATTCCATTGGATAAGTGCTCAATCTGTAATCCAAGACAATATTTGGTTTTTCCAAGATCTTTCATTTCAAACTCCTTCTTTAAATCACGAGCAGATGTTGTCAGTTCTTCAGAAGTTCCAACAAGAGTCAAATCATTGACATAGACTGCAATAATAGCAAATCCAGATTCTGATTTCTTAATAAAAACGCATGGACAAATTGTATTATTCACATATCCATTTTGCAATAGATATTCACTAAGACGATTGTACCACATGCGTCCAGATTGTTTTAACCCATACAGCGATCGTTGAAACTTGATAGAATATAAGCTTCTAGATGAAATATGTGCTTCAGGCATTTTAAATCCTTCAGGAATTTTCATATATATATCATTATCTAATTCACCATACAAGTAGGCTGTCACGACGTCCATCAGACGCATATCCAGTCCTTCTGAGACTGATAAACTAATTAAGAATCTGAACGTAATGGCATCCATTACAGGAGAGTATGTCTCATCATAATCAATACCAGGTCTCTGCGAGAAACCTTGTGCTACGAGTCGGGCTTTATATCGTACTATTTCATTTTTCTCATTTCGTTTTCGTATGAATACCCATTTATATCCAACAGGTTTCACATCTTCAGGTGTGTGGACTACAGGTCCAAATACTTTACGTTGTGCTAATGAGTGTAATTCTGCCTCAATAGCTTCTTTCCATTTTGGCCAATCAATTCTACGTCGACATTCGTCGACTGTCTGTGATTCAGTCTCTTCATTACTTCTGGTAATACCAAGAGCTACTTTAAATGAAAATATGTTGTCGACAACAATCTTATTTCTTTTCCAGCTTTCTCCTGTATTCATATAACTTATTGAGATCTCATTATTTTCAGGTACCATATCATTTACAGGAGATATCTCTTCAGGAGGTTTCTCTTCTGGGAATTCTTCTTCAGGATTCTCTTCTTCAGGAAGTTTAGATATTGTGTTCTCTTCAGGAGCACCAACTTGCTTATGCATTGTTTCTTGTGTCTTCCTTTTTCTAGGAACCGTGTCTTTTGCACCGACAGGCCTCCCACGCTTCAAGCGTGTTTTAGATTCATTTGCTGCTGTACTAATAGATTGTCCTACAGGGACATCAATACGTGCTGGAGTATTAGTAGCTGGTATATGTGATTTTGTCACATTCTTTATGTCGGTGAAGGCATCAGGCAATTGATTTGCAATTGTCTGTAAATGAATAATTCTGTGAATTTCTGATTCACATTGACTTGTTCGAGGATCAAGGTGAGACATTGTTGCAATATTCCAACTGATCTCTCGTTGTTTTTCTAATTGCGTCCTTTCTCCCCCTAATGGTGGGAAGACTAACTCATCAAAATGACAATTCGCGAAACGTGCCTTGAAGACATCACCTGTTAAGGGTTCCAAATATCTAATAATAGATGGAGAATCAAAACCAACATAAATTCCAAGTCTACGTTGGGGACCCATTTTAGTACGCTGTGGGGGTGAGATAGGGACATGTACAGCACAACCAAAAACTCGTAAGTGAGAAATATTTGGTTGCTGACCAATAACAAGTTGTAATTGTGAGTACTGATGATAAGCAGTTGGTCGGACTCTAACCAAAGATGCAGCATGCAATATGGCATGTCCCCAAGCAGAAACAGGTAATTTTGTTTTCATAAGTAAAGGTCGAGCAATTAATTGGAGCCGTTTTATAAACGCTTCAGCAAGACCATTTTGTGTATGTGTGTGGGCAACTGGGTGTTCAACATCAATCCCTATTGACATACAATAATCATCAAAGGTTTGAGATGTAAATTCTCCAGCATTATCTAGTCGTATCGACTTGATTGGGTAATCTGAAAACTGTGCCCGTAAGCGAATAATTTGAGTAAGCAGTCTAGCAAAAGCAATATTACGGGTAGAAAGCAAACAAACATGTGACCACCGTGTAGATGCATCTATTAAAACCATGAAATAACGAAATGGTCCACATGGAGGATGTATTGGCCCACAGATATCCCCGTGAATTCTGTGTAAGAATGATGGGGACTCAAGAATTACCTTGGAAGGAGATGGTCTGACAATTAATTTCCCCTGTGAACAGGCAGCACATGTATAATCATGTGACAACAGAATCTTCAGGTTCTTTAACGGATGTCCATGTGAATTGTCAATAATTCGACGCATCATGGTTGACCCTGGATGACCCAAACGATCATGCCATAGTATAAAATTCTTTGGGTCAAAGCACTTCTGGTGCATCACTACAGGTGATTCTTCTGCTCTTATAGAAGTATAATATAATCTAGAAGACAATGCAGCAAGTTTTTCTGATATATATTTCTTTCCTGAAATATAAGCAATAATGTAGAGTTGTTCTACATTATCTGCATTCGTCGTCTCAATATGATATCCATTACGACGTATATCTTTAAAACTAATCAAATTTCGTGTAGATTTTGTAGAATACAATGCATCATCAATGCATAACTTTGTTCCTCTTGGCAATATTATATTGGCCCTTCCGGAACCTTCAATTAATTTTGTTGTGCCAGAGATTGTCTTGACATTAGCTTCAAGTAATGTCAAGTGTGAGAAATATTTTTTCTCGCGAAGAATTGTGTGTGTTGTTCCACTGTCTACCAGACATATGGCTTCACCATTCATTTTAGATATATTCAACGCGTTGATATGATCCATGTATCTATATAACATATTAAATGTGCTTAATTAAAACATGATCATTTATTACAAAGACAAGCAGATAAAGGAAATATTACACAAGCTGATAAGAAACAACATAAACTAGAACAAATAGACAAGAAAATTAAGTAGTGTGGACATCTCCATCACCAATTAAATGGTCTATTCTTCCACTTGCATCTTCAAAGAAATTTGAAACATCAAGATGAGAAATATCAACTTGGCCATCAAAATCTGTAAAATGCAATTCTGCATTTTTTTCTTTATCTTTAATTGAGGCTTGGTAAAGCTCTCTCAAATGTTTGGGCGTACGACAGGTACGTGACCAATGGCCTCTCATCCCACACCTATAACAAGTATCTTCAGATTTCTTAGGAGGAGGTTGATTTTGTAACCCTTTCCCCTTTTCATATTTATTCCACTGCTGGTGGTATGGTGTGGTATTTTTAAATCTCATATGATAACCTCCACGATAATGTCCACGATTGCGACTATTATTTCTGCCATTATCACGACCACGTCCGCGACCACGTCTGCTAATTGAGCTTGCATTCACTTCAGGGAATGGAGCTGAACCAGTAGGTTGGGACTGATGGTTTTTCAGTAACAACTCATTATTTTGCTCAGCCACAAGAAGACAGGATATTAATTCAGAATATTTCTTAAATCTACGCTCTCGATATTGCTGCTGTAGGAGCACATTCGAGGCATGGAATGTAGAAAATGTTTTTTCTAACATGTCTTCATCCGTAATCTTGTCTCCACATAATTTTAATCGTGAGCTGATTTTAAATAATGCAGAGTTGTACTCACTGACAGTTTTATAATCTTGCAACCTCAGGTGCATCCATTCAGATCTGGCTCTTGGGAGGATTACGGTCTTCTGGTGCTCGTATCTCTCCTTTAAATTTTGCCACAAGAGCAATGGATCTTTTATCGTGAGGTATTCTGATTTCAGTTCCTCATGAAGATGATGGCGAAGGAAAATCATAGCTTTTGCGCGATCCTGCTGGGATGCGTCATTTTCCTCCACTATTGTTTGTTCAAGTGCTGTTGTAGCAAGATGGATCTCGGCATCAAGGATCCACGATAAATAATTATCGCCAGAAATATCAAGGGCGGCAAATTCCAATTTGGCAAGATTTGACATTTTACAATGCTAGACCATACAAAACAATAAGCTTAAATCAGGTATAGTGACAATATGATGTATAAATAATTAAACGAAAATCAATGCACTATTCATTGCATTACTATTTCAATACTATTCATCACTATTCATGAATAGTAACATGCATCGATATATATATTATTTTATTATTTTTGTCTTTATTCTAACTTTCAATCCATACATCAAAAAATAGTCAAGTCACATGTCTATGGAAAGGTATCGAAATATGGATTCCAGATCTCTAACTATCATAGGCAAATAATGCAAGATATGAGAGAAATAAAGCAACAAAGTTTTAAAAGAAATACTATTCATTGCAATAGTGAATTACTGTTCATACTATTCACGCGAATTGAGTGCACAGGAAAGAATTCAAAATGAAGATAAATTACACAGAAAAAGTAGTATCATGATGTAAAGAAAACCATAAAGTAGTTAGAGTATCGTGCTGATAACGTGTTATATAAGTAAATAAGACAGAAAAATAAATAAACACAAAATATGTATCGTGAATAGTTTTTCAGGAACTATCAAATATTTATCATAGTTATTCTTCAGGAATATTTAGGGTTGATCTTCTGGACCACCCAAAATATTATTGCCAATAATAATACAACATAATATTTACAACTCACCTAGACAGCTCTTTCTTCTCCTTCCTCTCTCTTCTTCCTCTCTTTGATTCCTCTCTTCTATTTCTCCTCTCTTTTTTTTTCTCTGCTGAGAGGCTCTCTAAGCCTTTCTATTTATAGATACAAGAAGAAGAGAGAGAATAAGGGGGGAGGGGGCTGCGGAAGGGATGGCGGCTTATAGCCGCCGTCATCCCATACGTCACATATTCATGCAATTTATTTTTTTCAGAATTATTAAGCAAACAAAAACCTTAGCTAACACTTCAATGTTAGGTAGCACATAATATGAAAAGTAGAAGAGATTGTAGGAAAAGTAAGATGTAACAATATTGTTCATTATGTATAAAATAACTATGTAATTACTATTCTTTTTTTTTTTTTTTTGCTGAGTAAAAGGATGGAAGAGGCGATTGATGATAGAGACCTCTCTGGGCATGACCATAGGAGCTCCCACCCGCTATGAAATGTCCGGTTTGAGCTATAACAACTGCCCGGGAAGGCGAGCCCGTCACCACAACCCCACCCGAGGTTAAGTGTAATTACTATTTATGAATAGTATATCATTATCTCTTATTACTTCCTATTTATATATAGTATATCATTCTTTATAGAATTAGTATATATTATTCACTCATCAGCATGATTATATATCTTTCTCACAAAATGTCTATCAAGACTTTAGGTTGGTATACATTTTTCAGGAAAAAGAAAAATTTTACGCAAGAAAACAAGACATTTGAATATTAAAGAGAAATGTAAAGTGGAGTACCTTATTGCAGAACACAGATACAATCTTTACGTCAGTCGTTAGATTCTCATACTGATAACGTGTTATAAAAGAAATTATAAAATAGATAAATATAACTCAACAAAACATATAATAAAATTAATTCTTCGAAAACTGTTAAATATTTTTTAGATTAGTTCTGAAACTATTAAAGGTTGATCTTCTTGATCGCCTAAAACTTCATTATATTATAAGAAAAGACATAAATACAATTGTATCTCTCAATATTTATTTAGATCTTTTGTTTTGTCCCTCTTCTCTATTCTTCCTCTCCTATTCCTTTCTTCTTCTTTCTTCTCTCTTCTTCTGCACACTTCTTTCTTCTCTCTTCTGCATACTTCTTTCTTTTCTCTCTTTTTATTATTGTGTTCTCATTTGTGTCTCTTTATATAGAAGAAAAAAGTTAATAAATTTGTGTCATCCATCACATAAATAATAAGTTGGTGGTACTCATCGTATCTTTATATACGGTGGGTGGTACCCATCTCATCTTTATATATAATGAATGATGAAAATTCACTATTCACCAAGTTCATCACAATAAACAAGCATAGTAATTTTACAATCAGGAAAAAAAAAATTACAACCCAATAAGAAGGCTGAACTCGACAATAATTCAAACTTTATATACATTGTTGAGTAATAATTTGACCCAGCTGCCACTAGAGGTTAAAATTGCCAATGGTCAAACATAATTAGCTTGATGCGTTTCTCAAGAATCTTGCATAATATCTCATTATCAATCTTTGCCAAAATCTCGCTATCATGTTAAAAGAGTGCCTCAAATCATGAGATTCAAATTTTTACATAATCTTCATGACAATCTATTTAAAAAGATAAATAAAAGAACAAAGTACACAACTAATAATCATAAATTATTGTATACTTTATGAATATATATTATCTCTATGAATTTGTCATCGGAAGTGCCTTGGCCGGCACTCCACCGATTCCTCTTCGAGAATTTGTGTTCATCACAAGTTTCGTTTTTTGTTCATACCGTCAAGAGTTATGCACCACCATACACTATTCCTCTCTCGTTCGTACGATCACGATTTATGCATCATCATACATCAGTCCCCGGACAAAAAAAAGGTGAGCACTAGTTAATTGGAGAGAGAACAACTTTGTAAGGCATGTTGCTTATATTTATATGTATATTGTGCATAAACAAGGCCATACAACGTGATGAGAGAAGAAAAAAGGCTAGTGGAAAAAGGAGCAGTTTGGAGGAGATAAGAATCAAGAGCTCGCGGTCTTCAGCATACAAAATAGCTCGTGACTCACATTTTGAGATAATATGTAGGCAGGCTCAGCTCAACTCATTTTGAAGGTTAAGGTAAAAAATGTTTATGAGGCTTTTTATATTTTTAATATTGTTATTAAAAAAAATTTAAATATTCAATTTTAAAATTTTTTTTAACAAATTGTGCTATCTCATTATTAATTTTTAAAGGTGTCCTAACAAATATAGAGTATTGTTGTACAACAAAAAGAAGAGTACTAATGGAGAACAAGTTATTAAAAAACAATTGTATAGGAGAGAATGATTGCTCCCTAAAAGGGTGACACTTAACTGTAAGAGCACGGCGGCGATGTAGTAATTTCTCGTAAGTACAAAATTGATCCCACAAAAAAGATGGTTTACGTAAATAGAAAAACTTACCATGAATAAAAAATCTTAGAAAAAACACTCCAATAAACAAAAATCTAATTTTAGATTGAGAAAAGATTTGTTATCTAATTTAAACTGAGAAATAAAGAAAAAGTACTAGGGTCAATCGATCCAATCAATTGCGTTTCTTGAAATTCCGAATGAGATAATTTAATAACTCAAATTCTTTGACTATGTCGCGAGTCTCGGATTCAGAAGATTTAGCGATAAAAACAAGTGTTCTTCAAAACTTCAACTTCTAGAATAAATCGGGTTGTTAGAATCAAGGACGAGTCCCATCGATTCGTGCAGCTCATATACTAAATATAGATTCACACATAAACGTTACTGAACATAATCAAATGTTCAGGTTTTCGAAGGTTTCTAGAATGAAAAAGAAAAAGAAAGAAGAAAGAAAAATTTAACTTTGAAACCCAAAATCTTACCTCCTTTGTTCATTCAAGATTTTTAATTAATCTTCACAATTGATCCCAAGATGTAATCTAGCTACTCATCATAATCATAGATATACAAAGTTGCATCGAAAGTATATTGAAAAGACTGAGTAATCTGATTATAGAAATTGAAAACTGAATGAAAACTATGAATAAAACTACTCTAATCTACTCCTAAAACCCTAAAAAAGCGTCAACCCTAATATCTCCTCAAAATAACAACAATCCCAGCTTATAAAGGTAGCAGAAATAATAAGAAACCCCGTCGCTCCATTCGAACGAACTTCTAACGCTCTTTGGACGGCTTTTATGCTCTCTAAATCTATCGAACGGTCTTCGGACCTGATTTTGGCGTGACACCGTTTGACGTACTGTTCGAACGCACTCGAACACTTGTCAACCGTTCGAACGCCACTATCTACCGTTCAAACTGTACTATTTATCGTTCGAACTGACTTCAAGCGTTAATATTCACCATTTGAACTGTACTATTCACCGTTCAAACTCACTTCAGACGCACTTCAGACGCTTTCTCCAATTTAGCCCGAATTTCTCCTTTTTAAGCTAGAATTCCTAAAAACATACATAAGACTAAGTTGGTAAAGAATTACGACTAAAACAACATAATTAAACATATTCTAAGGCTAAATAATAACTAATTAAAGCATGTAGATTGTACTTTTAGAGTGCAACCAGAGAACAAAGAGAATTCCTATAAAATTACAAGTGTAAGAGTAATCAAGCAAGTCTCATATTATGATAAAACTTTCATCAATCTAAATTACAGAAAAATTATTAATAGAGTAATCATACAAGTTCACTTCTATAAATAATGTTTACAAGATAAGATTAAATAATAAAAATTGAACATGTATAACAGAAAATTCAAACAAAATATTTATAAAATTGGATAAATTAATAGATAGATATAGAGAGAAAGGTTTAAAGTTTTTAGATTTTTTGACTTCTTTATTTCTTAGAGAGAGAAAGAGTTATTTAGAGTTAAGACTTTCGACGTGCCCTATCTTGAATAAGTGATAATCATCAATATATTAATTTTAGGCTTAAACTTTGTGATAATCATTAACTTAGCTAATTAGTGTATTTAGTTTTAGATTTTTTTTTCCTATCTAATTCAAAGTCGTTTACGAAAAAAAAAATTGTAAAACTCATTTTACAATATAACTATAAAATATAATGTCTTAAAAAATTGAGACTCTAAAAAATCAAGAACCTTAGTCAATCGCCGTGTTTACCTTACACTTAAACCGGCCTGTATGGAGACACCATCAAATAATAAACATTACAAGGAGAATGCTACTTGATTCACCCTTTAATTAATGGATGACGCATTAATTAAAGTCCCCAATTAATGATAGGCGCCAGCTAATATAACACTTATAAGTTGATGACGAGCTGGGTAGCAGTCCTCAACATTACAAATTTATTAAAAAAGTGCTAAAAAGAGCTCCTGGCCCCATTGTCTTTGTCCATGGCAATGGATGGCACTGCATGAGGGTTGAATAATTGCTCGAAATGATGGCACTTCCAATTGAGAACAAAAAGGAAAAGGAAACCCAGAAATTATCGGCCTGGCCTGGCCTGGCCTGGCCCACCATTGTCTTTGTCTTTGACCAAGGCACTCCATAATATAGCTGAAGGATGACCCTTTATGACACTGTATAGGTGAGGTGAATGATCCCAGGAGCGTTACGGGCAGCGCGGCAGACGGTCAGCGTCGCTGATCGCTACCGCATTAATTTGGACCCATTTGTTGTGAGCTACATTGAGGTGACGGCGATCAAGCAACGTCAGACCGTTCGTCGCGTCTATTCGTAATATTTTTCTTCCAAATAAATGCCAGCAGCTCTTTCAAAGTATAATGGCCTCCACTTTACCGTGCATGTCGATAGAAGATATCAAATTGATTCGATTACTTGTTGGGCTTGGCTCTGTTGCAAACTCTCATTGGTGCGCATAGGGATGGAAGTGAGGCGGAAATGAGCATTTTCATTCTTGTATCCATTTAAAAAGTTTAATTTTATTTCTGTCTTTATATTCATACAGATATTTTGTTGAACGTCCATCTCTGTTCCGTAGTTAAAAATTTTCGTCCACTCCCGCTCCGCACTTGTAAAGTCCAATAATATTAAAAAAAATATTCAAAAATAAATACAAAAATAAATAAAAAAGTAAAAAAATAAAGTTAGTAAAATTTAAATTTTATTATTTACTGGTGAACCCTCATTTTTTTTTTAAAATTTATAGTTAAACCCCTTTTTTAGTCTTACTATTTATAATTAAGTTCTAGATAATTACTAATTACACTAATACCTAATGGGTATGACGAGGCGGGAGAGAATCTAAGTTCATTCTCACCTCTATACTCTTACAGTTTTAGTTTAACACCTCCATCTCTACCTCCATCTCTATTTTGAATCCTCTATACCCTCTTCATGCGAGATGGGTTCGATCGGATATTCATCTTTTCCGGTCCATTGCTCTCCCTAAGTGCGCATCCCCTCATATGGTTGGTTGTGGTGCACCCAGGGTGCGCACCGCGGTTGAGGATAAACTATGTAGGTTATTTCAAACTTTCTTTACTGGTTATACATTTAGTTAACACATTAAAATAAAAAAATACTATAACTACCGATTTTGTTTATCAAAATAAGTGAATGAAACTCACATGTATTAAATAATGTGAATCTTATTACCTAGTATTTATCTGTGATGATAATTAAATTAAAAAAAAGCCAATTCAGCCGCATTCATTACTCATAAAATAATCATGAGTTTTGATTTGTAGCAAAACGATTGTAAGTTAAAGCATGAGGATGGTAAAGTACCCTATGGAATTGTAATCTTGACTTTTTGGCTGTAAATAAAGTTTTGCTTCTAAAACTTTAAAGTTTCGTAACTTTGATAATATAGATCGGTTTTAAACAAGATCAATATTTTTAGAACCTATTAGTTGAGATCTATTAAACAAAACCATTATTTAATATAAAATTATGTAAAAAAAAAAATGAATCACACAATGAATTGTACATTGAGCAGTAATTAAATACAAATTGATCGTAACTAAAAGTAGAAGAGTTGTAACCTAGCCTTATGGAATGGTAACAAATACTTTCACTCATGAAATTTCAAACTTTGGAATTTAATATCTTTCATTTTATATGTCTATTTTTTTTTTTCATAAAATTGATAATTTTGAAACCTATTCGTCGAGATCTATCAAATAAGACCCATATTGGATATAAAATTTTATAAAAATAATGAATCCTAATTAATAATATATTGAGTAGTAACTAAATACAAGTTGATTGTAACTAAAAACAGAGCAGTTGTAACCTCGCCTCATGGAATGGTAACAAATATTTTCACTTATGAAATTTTAAACTTTGAAATTTAATATCTTTCATTTTATATGTCCAATTTTTTTTTATAAAATTGATATTTTTGGAACCTATTCATCGAGCTCTATCAAACAAGAGCAATATTGAATATAAAATTTTATAGAAATAATGAATCGTAAGTAACAGTATATTGAGTAGTAACTGAATACAAATTGATTGTAACTAAGAATAAAGGAGTCGTAACCTAGCCCTATGGAATAGCAACAAATATTTTCACTTAAGAAATTTCAAACTTTGAAATTTAATATCTTTCATTTTATATGTCCCTTTTTTTATAAAATTAATATTTTTGGAACCTATTCGCCGAGATCTATCAAACAATACCTATATTAGATATAAAATTTTGTAAAACTAATGAATCAAGATTAACAGTATATTGAGCAGTAACTAAATACAAGTTGATCGTAATTAAAAACAGAGGAGTCGTAACCTAGCTTTATAAAATCGTAATAAATATTTTCACTTATGAAATTTAAAACTTTGAAATTTAATATCTTTCATTTTACATATTCGTTTTTTATTTTATAAAATTAGTATTTTTGGAACCTATTTTTTGAGATTTGTCAATCAAGACCTATATTGGATATATAAAATTTTTTAAAAATAATGAATTGTAATTAATAGTACATTGAGTAGTAACTGAATACAAGTTAATTATAACTAAAAGCAGAGGAGTCGTAACCCAGCCTTATGGAATCGTAACAAATATTTTTACTTATGACATTTCAAACTTTGAAATTTAATATCTTTCATTTTATATGTCTATTTTGTTTATAAAATTGATATTTTAGAAACCTATTCGTCGAGATCTATCAAACAAGTTTTATATTGGATATAAAATTCTGTAAAAAAATGATCGTAATCGTAATAAGTATTTTTACTTTTGGAATTCCAAACTTTGAAATTTAATATCTTTCCTTTTATATGTCTATTTTTTATAAAATTGAAAATTTTGGAACCTATTTTTGGAGATCTATCAAACAAGACCCATATTCGGTATAAATTTAAAAAAAAAATCATAATTAATAGTACATTAGGTAGTAACTAAATACAAATTGATCGTAACTAAGTTGAATCGTAACATAACCTTATGAAATCATAACAAATATTTTCACTTATATAATTCCAAACTTTGAAATTTAATATCTTTCATTTTATATGTCCGTTTTTTTTACTTATAAAATTTGTATTTTTGGAACCTACTTGTCGAGATTTATTAAATAAGACCCATATTGGATATAAAATTTTGTGAAAAAAGTTAATCGTAATTAACAGTACATTGAGTAGTAACTGAATACAAATTTATCGTTACTAAGTTAAGTCGTAATCTACCTTTGTGGAATCGTAACAAATAATTTCATTTATGGAATTTTAAACTCTGAAATTTAATATCTTTCATTTTATATGTCTGTGTTTTATAATGGTATTTTTGGAACCTATTTGTCGAGATTTATTAAACAAGACCAATATTGAATATAAAATTTTGTGAAAAAAATTAATTGTAATTAACAGTACATTGAGTAGTAATTGAATACAAATTGATCGTAACTAAGTTAAGTCGTAACCTAGTCTTACGCACTCATAATAAATAATTTCACTTGTGCAATTCCAAATTTTAGAAATTAATATTTTTCATTTTATATGTCCGTTTTTTTTTATAAAATTTATATTTTTGAAACGTATTTATTGAGATCTCAAACAAGACCTATATTGAATACAAAATTTGGTACAAAAAAATTAATCGTAACTCATAGTATATTGAGTCATAACTGAACCCATATCAATGGTAATTTTTAGCTTAATAAATCATAACTCAAGCAATTTGAAGCCAAATCTTAAATCTTTTATTAAAATAAAAAATCAATGGCTATGAATGTGCCACATATGATTTTAACTAAAATAAAGAAGTCATAATCTAGCATTTTATGATCGTAACTACTAAATTTTGGCGTAAGTTAGATATTCTAAACTTTAAAATTTCATAAATTTATTTCTACATGTTCTTTGTCTATAAATGTTTTACAACTGTAACATTTTGTCAAAATATTTAATACGTAAATTTATGTTTAATATGAATCTTGTTTGATAAATCTCGATGAATGAGTTTTGAGTTCTAATAATACCAATTTGATCTACGGGAAATTTGAATTTTAAAACCCCAATTTGAGGCAAGTTTTTAAATAACTAACATTTGAGTTTTAATAATACCAATTTGATTTAAGTTACATTCTAAAATTCCCAATTTGAGTCAAATTTTCACAAAATTGATATTAGAGTTTTGAAAATACAAATTTGATCTTACTTACAATTAAAACTCCCAATTTGAGTCAATTTTTAACAAAATTGACATTATTGACATTTGAGTTCTAATAATACCAATTTGATCTAAGCATTTTATGTTTTGTAAAGCTTATTTAGTTACATTTGAGTAGGGGTGACCAATTAAATTTTTTTAGGTTCGATTAGTTTAATGGACGAGCTTGAGAATTATGTTTAATGCCTGGCCCAACTATAAATATATGTAATCCAATCTATTTATATATTTTAATATATCATATATAATTAAATTCTATGTACATTTGATTTTATTCAACATAAAACAAACCACTTTACTTAGCACATTACTTATGTTCAAGTTATGATATAAATATTTTATTAAAACATTTTTAGGTTACTTACATATCTTTACTTTAATAACAAACCATCACTTTAGATAATTTATAGAGGCATTATGTATTATATAATTTTGATGGATTAAATTGGTAAAGACTTGATGACATAACATGTAGCATGGAAATTATTATAAATATAAATATATTTATTTGATAGAATTTCGTTGATATGTGAAATTTTGTCAAATTATCCATGACATTATAAAATTCATAAAGTTCAACATTAATTAAATTCGTTAATGAAATTATGGTGATAGGTAGGGGTCATAATAGGACCAATGGTCCATCCTTTTTTTAAGGGCTTGTAAATTTTTTAGGCCCAAATATATTAATGGACGAGCCTAAAAATTATGTTTATATCCCAGCCCAGCCCGAAATATATGTAATATAATCTATTTATATATTTTAATATATGATATATAATTAGACTGCATGTATACTTGATTTTTATTCAATAAAAAAATAAACCACTTTAATTAACACATTATTTATGTTTAGTTTGTGATATAAACTTTTTTATTAAATTATTTTTAAGTTAAATGAGTTGGCTTGGTTTGGTTTGAATCTAATTCTTTTTTGTTTTGGGCGGACTAGGAATTAAATTGTTGGCCTGACGAGAATTATTATTTTTGTAGACCCGGTCTTAACACAACACATCCAATTTTCACTTCTAATACATCAAATTTTGATAGATCTCGGTGAATAAGTTTCAAAAATATTAATTTTATAAAAAAATAATTTACAGAATAAAAGTTTTGACATTTTAAAATTCGTAAAACTAAACATAAAGGTACTCATTTGCTGGAATTATGTTGATATGTGAATGTATAGGGGGGATTATGATTTTAGTTATCATCCTTTTGCTTCGAGTTACATTTCTACTGCTTTTAATGTGATTGAAATTAAAATAAAACTTTTAAACTTTTTACGTAGCATAATTGTAGCCGCCTGCATCGTTGCATTACCGGTTGAGCAGGTAACAAGTCTAATGTAATAAACAAGTGGACAGTTGAGATGGAATCAATTATTATCCAAGGGCAATTAATGGGGTGTACATGGTGCGCACCTTTTTGGGGGTGTGCACTACAGGAGGTTAGTATAATATCTTGTGAAGGGGGCAAATTGCAAAATATTCATAAAGTCAAGGGGAGGGGGTCCATTGACATACTGGTGGCATTTTCTTATGACAAAATTTTTTCTATGCTTTTATTATTTAAATATTTTCTTCTCGGTGGAGGAAGCTACCCCAAATTTGGTGTATTTTAAGCGCTTAATTAAGGAAATTGTTACGCATACTGTGCTGGATGGAGATGGAGTTCCTGAGTTTTCTTGTGTTCTCTCTGTTTCTCTTGGTTGCAATCCATGGCCTCATTCGCCTTGCATCAAATTTTCTAGGTCACAAAACACTTCCACCAGGTCCTATCAGCTTACCTTTGGTTGGAAACCTCTTCCATATTGGGAACAAGCCCCACAGGTCCTTGACGGAGCTAGGCAAGAAGCACGGCCCTCTCATGACCATCCGTCTCGGCTGTGTCACGATGGTGGTGGTTTCTTCACCTGAGATGGCCAGGGAGATCCTTGAGAAGAACGACAAGGTTTTCTTGGGTAGAAATGTCCCCAATGCTGTCACTGGCCAAGCAGACTATGACCAATCTTTGATCTGGATGCCCACAGGACGTCAATGGCAAATCCTCCGGCGAGCTTTAAGCACACACTTGACAAACCCACAGAAGCTCGATGCTTTGGGTGGCGTCCGGCGACAAGCAGTGGAAAAAATGATTCAACATCTCAAGGAGGTTAGCGTTAGAGGAGACGCTGTGGACATCGGCAGGTTGGCCTTCTTGACTGACCTAAATCAGATGTCTAACGCATGCTTGTCGGTGGATGTAGTGGACATCAAGTCCAATTCCAATTCCAATGATGTTGTTGTTGTTGAAGGGTTTCATAAGGCGATGAGGACCCTTGTGGAGGTTGCTGCCCAGTTCAACGTTGCAGATCATTTTCCTTGGCTTAAAACTTTGGACCCTCAAGGCTTAAGGCGCAAAGCAAAGACTGCTTATGACTGGCTTCATGCCTTTTTTGATGGTTACATCGATCAGCGTCTGCGGCATAGGGAGTCTAACTTGCAAAGGCATGGGGATCTCCTGGATTCTTTTCTGGACTATAGCCAGGAATGTGATGAGTCTGAGTTCAACCGTGTACACATCAAAATTCTACTAATGGTATATGCTCTCTCTCTCTCTCTCTCTCTCTCTCTCTCTCTCTCTCTCTCTCTCTCTCTCTCTCTCTCATATGCGTACAAGCACACCAACTTGCACTATTAAACCCTTTTTAACTTAAAATTTCTAATGAGAATTTGAGAGATCTGAAGGCAAACTTTGAAAAGAAGTACTGGGAAAGATAATTAAAGCTGGTGATGGTGGAGAATCCTGATGGATGTGATATTGTGAACTCATATTTAAGCCTTAATTTTTAGGAGCTTAAACATATCTTTTCTCGGAGCATAGCCCATCATTATGTTATGGTTCTTAACCATAAAAATATTATTGTTGCATATAGAATTTTCTGAAAAAAAAAAGAAAAGCATTTTCCTTTATAAAGAATGTTCATTTTCTCCAAACGTCTATGCTTTCAGGATTTGTTCATAGCCGGAACTGATACTGCTTCGAATACGATTGAATGGGCGATGACCGAACTGCTTCTGCAGCCCAGTAAAATGGCAACGTTACAGCGTGAAATTATCAAGAAGGTGGGCATGGAGGGAAGAATAGAGGAATCTGAGGTGCTTGCTCTGCCCTACTTACAGGCACTAGTGAAAGAAACGTTGCGAGTGCACGTAGCGACTCCTCTTCTTCCACCCCGCAAAGCTGACGCAGACGTAGAATTGAACGGTCATATTATACCAAAACACACCCTGGTGACCATAAATGCGTGGGCTATTGCTCATGATCCAAACTTATGGGAAAAACCAGATTGTTTTATGCCGGAGAGGTTCTTGGGATCAGAAGTAGACTTCAAAGGTCGACACTTCTCCTTTCTTCCGTTTGGTTCCGGGCGCCGAATCTGCCCTGGCATTACTCTGGCGCATAGGATTGTCAGCTTGATCATAGTTTCACTGGTGCATCAATTTGACTGGAAGCTTCCGCCTGGCATGACGCCGGACAAAATAGACATTTCTGAGATTTTTGCAACTTCACTACAGAAGGCAGTGCCACTTCTTGCTATCCCGGTGCCCTTTAGTGATGAATTCATAAACAGTTGTACCAAATAAACCTCTTGTTGCAAAGCTTGTGTTTTAAAAAAATAAATAAATGATTAGGCACAGAAATTTCCTGGAAGCCATTAAAATACTGCAGCTGCTGTGTCTAAAATTGTTTTAGGAATATGTACTAAAAGAAGAACATGTTTTGTATAATAGCTTAGTAGTTAGTTATTTTATTTTAATGAAAATTTGCATAAGTAATATTTATCTTATATTATTTATTTAATGATTATGAATACATAGATGATAATATGGAGAGTACCGTTTTCACATTAGACCATCGCTTCTTATTGTTCACTTCTTTGTACAGCTGGAATGATTCAAAATGTCCGCTGCATTTGGGAAGGCTCAAATCCAAGACCACACACCGAATTCAAGGTGCTCCAACCACTGCACCAAGTTGCTTGCTTATACAATAATTGTCAACTAAATATAAACGTGTTAACTACTTGTTATAGAAATGATATAATACAAAAACTTAATAACATAAAGTTTTTTTTTATAAATATTAGATAATACAAATATGACTTATTTTAAAACACAGTTTTTTATTTCAATAGTTTCTCTTACTTTTTTTTTTTTTTTTATAAGCATGCCTTCATCATTTGACTCATGAGTGTGACGCGTCTCAATCTAAGCGGCATTTATGATTTTTATAGTTGTATAGCAGTACTCTATATATAAAACCCTCATGTTGTAATAAATAGAGTCCAACGAAAATGTATTAAGTGAATATTGAAACCAATACTTTATTATTATTATACTTATGAATAAGCCATACTTTTCTAAAATTCTAATAATCTGACTTCAACAAACCATAATAAGGACCATTAAGTACGGGTTGACCTTTATTATCCCAGGACCAAAAACTTGATACTGATGTTAAGTACGATACTTCAAGTTTGATTCATTTTAGTTCTTTTGTAATTATTCACCATTTATGTAAATACATAAAATTATATAATTCTTGTTGACAGTGGTCGTGCACGAGATTGAAGAAATAGAGTCTCTCGAATGTAGAGAAAAAAAAGCAGAAAACAACCAACTATTTTCCTTCAATCCTGAAAGAAGGTGGCAAAGCTTGATCCTAACCCACAAAAAGGAGGGAGAGAGAGAGAGAGAGAGAGAGAGATGTCTTTGCTCATATGTTAGTACTTCAGCCGCTGTTGTTGATTTATAGTCTCATAAAATATTTATGTAATGTTAGGAAAAATTAAAGTTATGTTATTGAGAGTTCTAAAAATGAAAAGATAAAATAGAATAAAATGGCAAGGAATGTTTTGAAATAGTAAACAGTCCAAAAATTTTGATAAAAAATAAAAAGGAATGAGCATTCAGATATGGACGTGTAAGGCAATTATTGACAAGGTATTATCAATTTCTACATGGGTGGACCTATTACCATGATAGTCCTGGCTGTTGGTAAGGCAATAATCTACACAATATCCCCTCTAAATTCACTTTATAATTTTGACTTAGGGGGAGTTTAATTTATGTTAAGTTTGTGCCAACAACAGCAAAATTGCCCAGCCAATAGGTCACCCCTCTTATAAATAATTAACATCCTTGAAGGTGTCAACATCTTTATATTTTACCAATGGTTGGCAGCCATTTTTCTTCCAACTAATTATTATTTGATTATGTGCGTCTTATATTATATTTTTGGATACACGATGTCCAAGCATTTGAACGACTATTCTTTGGAATTCGTGCTTGTCTATAAGCTACACGAATTATGTAAATTTCATATGTTACTTGAATGAAACTGGTTTAAAAAAATGTGAGAAAAAATCGAACTTGAAATCTCATGCTTATTATAAGACTACTATGAGCACCAGTCAATACTAAATTAAACTTGGGTTTTCAATTCGTTTATATATATTAACTTTTTGTGGATACCCCAAACAAAAAATGGATTTTTATTGATAAATATCTATTAATTTATTGCCATTTTTCTAACCCAACCAAACAGTAAAAGTTTTTCTTTTAGCATATTTCACTTCATTTTTTTCCCTATATTTTTTCCTTTTTCTTTCTATTGACAAATCCAAGATCTAAAGAAAGTATTAAAATAAAAGACTCCATAAATATATAAAAAAAAATATAACAAACAAAATGATGTTGAAAACAAATAAAAAAAATAAGAAAAACGAAATAGTACATGTGCTGATAAAAAAAACAAGGGAACTGCAAAAAAACGTGACTCAACACAAAATGAAATTCCGCTGCCGGGAGTCGCACCCGGAAATCTACAAATCCATTGAAATTTTGTGCTACAGCGGATTCTAATAAGTATTATACACAAAAATTATTATATTAACAATAGTTCCTCCTAACTGTTCTTAAAATTCTATTTTCTAGCGAAGTCTTTAATTATCATTTTATATCAACGAAGAAACACATGTTGAACCCTCTCTGAGGACACTAAACAACGAAGAGCATCCTAACTCGTATAAAAAGCACGTCTAGCCAAAACTTGGGATTTAGTTACATTTTTTGTGAAGGACTTAATAAATAAATACAGATTTAAGTCTTCAAGTTCAAACCAAACTGAAGTAAATCTTTCATCACAAGTTGAACCCTCTCTAGGACTCTAGACAACGAAGAGCATGTATTAACAAAATACTATATGTTTCAATTTCCATGTGAGTAGGCTGGAATTAGAGGTGGACATTGGTTAAACAGGGCCTACACTAAATTTTTTTTTTCATTGAATTTGAACTCAAATTGCAAGCCCAGGCAAAACCCAAAAAAAAAAGTTCCTAAGCCTGCCCCCTCCAATTTAATCTAAAAAAAAAATTTAATAAATAATTTTTCTTAAAAAATAATGCTAAATATTACAAAATATAAATAGATAAATATAATAAGGTATTAAAATATATTATTTTATTTATATTTTGGTTCGGGTCGGGTCGGTCTTCAAAGATAATTTTTAAGCTCGCCCACTAATCTAATCATAACTAAAAATAAATTTTCAAGCCTTATAAATAATGGGCAGGCCAAGTAGGCCATCGGGGCCAGTAGCCACCCTTTGTTTGAATGGACTTAGCCAGCTGAGAGCATAAAAAAAAAGCTTAAGCTTCAACAGTTGTTGATTTATTGGCTCATAAAATATTTATTTAATGAGAGGAAAAATTAAAGTTAAATTATTGAGAACTTTTAATATTGAAAAAAATGGTACGGTATGTTTTGAAATAGTAAACAGTGAAATATTTGAAAAAAAATAAAAGAATCAACATTCATGGACGTAGATAGCACTTATTGAAAACTAAAAATCAACTACCAATTTCTACATCGTTGGACCTATTACCAGGATAGTCTTGATTGTTGGCAGGGCAATAATCTACAAAATATCCATTCTAAATTCACTTTATAATTTTGATTTAGGGGCAATTTTGACAGTTTAATAAGTTTGTGTTGATGATAGCAAAATTATCAAGCCAATAAGATCACCCCTTCTCAAAATAGTTGACATCCTTAAACATGTCAACATCTCTATATCCTACCAATGGTCAACATCCTTAATATCCTTGAACACGTTTACATTTCTTATCTCTTAAAACAAAGTGTACAAGTATTTGAACGACTACTCGCTCAAACTTGTGTTTGTCTCCAAATGAAATATGAAACCTCTTGTGTTGCAAGAATGATGACTAGTCATAGAAAATGTGATTAAGAATCAAATTTGAGATCCCAGGTTTAGCATGAGGATCAGTCGACACTAGATCAAACTTCGATTTGAATTTGTTTATTTATATTCACTTTTTATGGATAACCAATCAAAAAATGGATTTTTACACGAACACTTATTAATTTGTTCTTATTTTCCTGACCCAACCAAATAATAAAAAAGGAATTTAGAATATTTCACTTCATTTTCTTTTTCTAAATTTTTGTTTTTATTGATAAATTCAAGATCTAAACATTGCATAAAAATAAAAGAATTCATATAAATAAATATATATAAAAAAACCCAACAAAGAAAATGTTGTTCAAAAAATATAAAAAAAAAATTAGTAAGACGAAATAGTGCATGTGCTTTATAAGTGTGACGCAGCAAGAAAATTTTCGTTGCCAGGAGTCGAACTTGAAAATTCACAAATCCATTGAATTATTGTGCTCTAGCGAATTTCAATAAGGATTGCACACAAAATATTATTCTATTGCTAATTGTTCCTCGTAATTTACGTGCCTATAAGAGTTCTAACCTTTTCTTGTGAAGCCTTTAATTTTCTTTGGTTTAATTATAATCATATCTCTTAAACTACGACTTTATATCATTATGTCCCGTAAACTCTAAAACGTAACAAGTTGACCCCTTGAACTATTAATTTGTATCAATCAACTTCTTCTGTTAGCAATCAATTAGGAAGATTGATGAAAAATTGTTATTTGACTTGTATAGGTTTACAAAAATATAGTTTTATTTAAATTGATCTTCTTTCGTTCTAACAATTTTCTAATTACTAAAATATCTCTTGAAATAACATGTAAATATATAGGCAATATAAAAAATATTTCAGTTATTGAATAATTATTACAAAAAAGAGAACGTAATTTAAGTATAAAATGAACTTTTGTGAACATGTACAAGTTACATGATAATTTTTCATTTACTTTTCCAACTGATTGTTAATATATTACTAACAGAAGGGGTTAGTTGATAGAAATTGATAGTTTATGGGGCCACCTTGTTACGTTTTAGAATTTAGTAATACTGAGTCATAGTTCAGAGAGTGTTCTTGTAATTAACCAATTATCTTTTGAGAACTAAGAAGAAGCACATGCATTATACGAGAGCTCTTCTAACAGTATAAAAACAAGCCTAGCAAAAATTAGGGGTGGTCATTGGCTTAATAGCCGCCCATCATTTATAGGGTTGAAATTTTTTTAGGCCCAATTAGATATATGGCATGTATTTTTTTATATTTTAATAAATTTACGTATTTAAGTTTTATATTTTTTAATAAAATATTTTTATTAACAATATTTTTTGGTTAAATGTGCGGTCTTGAGAATTTAGTTTTTTTATTTATTTTGAGCAGGCTTAGAAATTGATTTTAGAACCCATGGAAAGCCTAGTCCTACTAATATCCACCCCTAGCAAAGACATGGGCAATAGTTACATATTTATGATGAATTTTACAAATAACTACATATTTAAATCTTCTAATTAGTTGCATATTTTCTACCGCAGGTTTAACAACCCTCTTTGAAGACGAAAAGAAAGAGTTGTACCAACAAAAGACTATTTGTTTGAAATGTAGCGCGAGCATATTAAAATATATATACTTAGTCAACTGAGAGCATCGAAAACAAGCTCGAGCTTCTGCCATAACAACAGAACAAGCCCTATAACTGTTGGACATCTTACACCAATTTCTAACTTTCAGAATCATGGACATACCGTGCCGCTGCTTGAAAATTATCCTTGCACCACGGCCCACCAAAAACACATTCACATGGTTAAAAACATAGGACAGAAAATTTTATTTTAAATTAAAAATAATACGGCAATGGGCAACAGTAACTCTTGTCCTTTCATGAGATTCACTTGAATTTTAGCATATGAATTAAAAAAAATTTATTTCAAAAGTTTTTCTCATATTTTTGTTTTGTTTTTGTTTTTTTTTTTTTTGTTTTTTCGGTTAGCATGCTTTGAACTTTTGACTCGCAATTGTGCGACGTCTTCTCTAAATGACATTTATGAGTTTTATGATTGTACAATATTATCCCATATATAATTCCCCTATTTTGTAGTAATGCTGTCCAAAGAATAGGTATCAAGTGAATATCAAACCAATAATTTACTATTATTAAGTTTTTGAATAAGCTATTTTTTTTCTCTTAAATTCTTACCCGAACCATAATTATAGCCTAAAAGTTATCCTAACTCTAACCTGGATTACTAGATACTTATCTCAATTCGTACCTAAGTTTCCTAACTTAGACCTACAACCGTGCTTTGATACCAACCTGTTCAGTTGTCATTGAAGCTCTCCTTTGCCTTTGTCTTTCACTACGCCTTACTGTTTGTTGGGTAGTCATTATATGACGCTGATTATTTTCAATTTCATTTATTCTTCTTTGATGATAATTTGTTCGCCTCCTAACCAATTGTGCTTCTCGTTGTTCTTCAGTCATCGAAGCTCGCCTTTGCCTTTGCATTTCACGACGGTGTGCACTTTGTTGCTCCTCATGTTGAAAACGTGTTCTACGATGCTCTTGACTCTGACCTTCAGACCTTGTTCTTTGTTGTGTGTTGTTATGCCTTTCCAGACTTTCTAAGCTTATACGTTGCCTTCTTCGCTGTTGACGAAGACGATTTTGTTCTCTATTTTCTTCGGACAATCCTTGTCTTTGAGTTTCATTTGTGCGGTGCCCAGATTGTACTATTTGATTTATGTCAGTGGAATATGTTGAACCCTGCATGATTTAAATTCTTCCGAAGCACAATTTCGTACAAAAAAAAAAAAAAAACCTCATTAATGTCTACGCATTTCTATCTTATAGGGAAAAAAAACAGATACCACAGGCCAAAAAATAAAAAAAGAGAGAGAACATGTTAGATATAGGTTTTAATAATTTGGTTTAACTTAATTACCATGAGTCTCATACTAATAGTATACTATTATTTTGATATATATAGGTAAGATTAAAGTAGATGGCCCTTAACAAATACATACAATTTGCCATAACACTATTATTCAAACACCAGACCATGCCAATTCATTAAATTAAAAACTGATAAACATAGAAAAATCTAATAATGGAATTCATTAATTTCACCTAACATTATTATTCATACACCAGCCGAAGCAATAAACATGTTGTCCAACTCCTATGTATATCTATATCTATGCCATACAATTTAATAAGGGAAAACATACTCAGAAATCTAGTCAAAGATTATCAATGCTTGAGTCAACATCAATCCAGTCACCATGGTTGTATCCACACAACAACCTCTCTTCCTCTCTTTATTAGAATAGGTGAGAGCATGCTCTGCCTTTTTTTTTTTTTTTCCTGGAATTAACCCCCACAGACCCATGGTATACATTATACATTCGTATATACATAAACATAAATATGTATATATGTGTATATATATTTCCACACAACATTACATAGTCAAATTTACCATAAAAATTTTTCCGAAAAAGCTTACAATCAGCCAATATCAACCTACCCAGATGCCACTCTTGGGCCAAATCAACCACCAATCAACAACCAATGTATTACAACACAATCCAAAAGCCCTCAAAAATCAAAAAGCAAAACAACCTAATGAAACCATCCCCCATCCCCTGGGTTGTACACCACAACGCTGTGAAAATTTTATTTTTTTTGGTCCAAAAATTGATCGTGGCAGTGAGCATGGGATCATGATGTGGAATCAAATAAGCATTGAATGAATGTGTGGGTTGTTGTGAAAAATATCCAGAATTATTTTTAAAATTTTCCATTTATTTTCAACATTGCATGTCACGCATTATCCTTATGCAACAACACAATTGAGTCAACATCAATAACCTGTGGGAAATAAAAACTACAACCTGCCTTTTTAAAAGTACTGCCAAAATGCATAAGCTTGAGAAGCCAAAGAAGAAATTTAAAAAAATTTGATGGAAGGCAGAATTGTAAAAGCACTGCCAAAATGGAGAGAGAGCATGATTGAAATATACGTTTTTAAAACCTCAGTTTTTGAAATAAAAACTGCAACCGACCTTTTTTTTAAGAAAAAAAACCAACTTTACCCTTTCCTGTCAAATAGATTTTTTTGGATTTTCATATTTTTAATAAACCTGTGTGATGCACCGAAATGTTACAAAATTAAAATATAAAGTTTTAGAACGTCAATTTATACTTAAAATAATCGCTATGAGTCAAGTATATCATAGTTAACTCAAAAAGTGGTGTACTTATCATATTTAAGATAAAAAAAAAATTGTTAAAATAGTCAAATTAATACTTTAGAAAAAAAAATCATAGGACTGAAAGTTGTTCCAGTCGTCCATGGAAGACTTCTGTAATAAATATCGAAATAGTATGTTTCTTATCCCTTTAATCAACATGTTCAAGTGTCAGAACTAAGGCCACTCCACTTTAAAATAAAAAGTCCTCATATCTAACTTATTTTAATTAAAAATACAAAATAAAATATCCCCCACAAACACTAAAATTACTCATCTATCTAATAACGCATATATGTAGTTTTCCAGATATTTTAGGAGCAAAATTAGTTTAGTAGTAGTACTCCTTCACTCATGCCATAAGATTATGGATTCGGCTCACCCTTCTCCCTTATTTAGGATTTTGTCCCTTCAATGTACCAAAAAAAAAAAAAATTAAATGCAGGTGTGCGTAATGAAATAATGAGTAATTCTCAAAACTTAATGAATTATTATATGCTTCAAATACTTCCAATACTTTAGAATTCTGAACAATACTTTTTTTTCCTCTTAGCCGCCAGTTTTAGCTCAAATCTTATTGAATTATTATATGCTTCCAATACGTCGTGTTAAAAATTTTACTTTAGAATTCTGAACAATACTTTTTTATCCTCTTAGCAATTAGTTTTAGCTCATTAGCACTTCTAGCCTCTGGAAGGGGATCTTTTTTGTGAGTTAAGGGAGTTTGCAGCATACTGCTATCAATAGGGGTGTTCAAAAATTTGCCTCACCCATCCAACCCAACCCGACCCGTTTGAGTTTTCGGTTTCACCCATTATTTTTGGGCGAATGACGGTTGAGAATTTTTAAACCCGAGGCTATTCAATTCAGGTGTCGGGTTATTAAAACTTAGGTAGGTCTAAGTTAGGAAACTTAGGTACGAATTGAGATAAGTATCTAGTAATCCAGGTTAGAGTTAGGATAACTTTTAGGCTATAATCATATAATGCATGCATACAGTTTTATGTTTTGGATTACATTTCATTATGTTAGATAGTTATCGAGTTACCTATTAATAGTGGTTCTCTTGTGCAAGCAAGATGGACCTAACCCCTAGGATGCACGGTTGATCAATCATATGGAAGTTATGACAGAATTGGAAGATGAAATGGATGCTTATGTTAGAAGTCGAGTCCGAACAATAGTACGAACAGAGATTATAGAAGCTTCACATTGTTGGGGGCACTAGAAATAGAATACTCAAAATATAATGGTTGAATACATAATTTACTGACAAATGAAGGTGGCTAGGGCTGTCTTATGAGTTGGTGAGATCGGGCGTTAGGTATGGGAACTTGTACATGAATTAGTCTCTAGTGGTGTGATCCCTGATGTCCCTAGAGGAGGGACAGTGCCTATACCACCCCCTGTTCTTGATCATCAAGACCCTATTCCAAAACTACCAGCACCAATACCTGTTCCCATGCCTTTAGAGGGGTCAGGGTTGATTGTGACTTTGGGATGTATATATTGTAGATATGAATAGTATGGCTAGGGTTGACTATGAGTTTGGGATGTATATTGTGTAAATATGAGTAGTGTGGTTGGGTGTACACTTGTTTGTTGAGGACATTGGCATGCTAACATTAACTGGGGTAATATATATTTTTTGAAAAGACCTAGTAGATTTTGTAAAAATGACTTGTACCACATGTGTGTGAATAATAAAATATCAAGAAAAGTATGTTTGTGTATTTCTTTGTTCAAAAATTTGAGATTTTACATAAACTAATATCAAAATAGCAAGACATGATTGTGTAAGAAGAACTTATTTAATCATTTATTTTCAAGGATGACGAGCACAAGGAGTGGGTTGGGAAGTAGTGCTGGTAGGGCAGCAGCTAAAGAAGTACAATCGATTAACACAGGTAACTGTAGAGGCGATCAAGCTACCCATACAACCAACATCGACACTAGATGAAGTATTACAGTGTCTGCAGGAAATGGCTAATGTTATATAACAGTAAATTAGGCAACCACCCCAAAATCAATTTTATTATCAAATTAGGTTAGGCAACTACCCTAGCACTGTTTACTATGCCCTCACTGGGATCCCTCTTATTGGAATCCACATCTTCTAAAGACTCTTACCCCTCTAAAGGCATGAGAATAATTATTGGTGCTTGCGGTTCTGGAATAGGGTCTTGATGATCAAGAACTACGGGGGTGGGGGGAGGGGGGTGCTGTGTGGTGTAGGCATTGTCCCTCTTTTAGGTATATCAAGGATCACACCACTAGACACCAACTGATGCACAAGTTCCTCATACCTAGCGTTCGATCTCGCCAACACATAGGCAGCCCTAGCCACCTTAATTTGTGAGTAAATCTTGTATTCCACCATCATATTTTGAATATTACATGTTCAGTATCCCTAACGGCATGAAGCTTCTATAATCTCTGTTTGTACTATAGTTTGGACTCGACTTCTAACATAAGCATCCATTTCATCTTCCAATTCTCTCATAACTTCCATATGATGGATGAACATGCATCCCAGGGGTTAGGGTCCATCTTGCCTACACAAGTGAACCACTATCAATAGGTAACTCGATAACTATCTAACATAATGGAATGTAAATACTTTATGCATCCAATATATGATTATAACCTAAAAGTTTATCCTAACTCTAACCTAGATTACTAGATACTTATCTCAATTTCTACCTAAGTTCCCTAACTTAAACCTACAACCGTGCTTTGATACCAACCTATCGCATCCCAAAATTTTCCATCATAGCTTGGAATATTCAAGGACGTGATAACACTTGTTAAACTTTAACTAATCCAAACTACCATATAATCAAAAGACATGTATATTACATTACACTGTCTCAACACAAAATATTTTTATTATAAAACATCTTTTATAGTGCAAAAGTTTAGCTCTATCTTACACTATCTATAAGCATTGGATTTTGCTATCAACTTCTATTGGGACATTGTCTGGTCATTCAGATTCACCCAAACACCCAACATTTCTCTCGCACATGTTCTTTAAACAATTACTCATAAAATGGGTGAGTTATGAAGACTAGTAGCGATGTATTAACTAATACAACGACAAGTTTGAGTGCAGTTTAAATCAAATAAATTCAAAAATCACGAGATTTAATTGAATAATGATAATTCAAAAAAAAAAACATTTCCACCTTTTAAATATATATTTTAGGCAATGAAATTTCTAATACAAGTATCTCGAGCATTAAAAGATAATCATTTGTGACCTATTGACAAGGCTCACACCACACTCAAGCTCACCTTATAACGGCATACACATAGGTTTGGTAGTAAGACTCTTATACCCTCTACAAGGTCGGGATAGACAGCACAACAATATCTCATGTATTTGTGCATCCATTTATTTCATAATTTCATAGCACACCCAAAAGTTTTTCCTTATACACTGGCATAGCACACAAGCCTAGCAGCAAGACTTTTATATCCTCCATAAGGCCGGGATACACGGCACAATTCAATATTTATTTATCATAGCTTGAAATGATATTTTGTAAACAAATATTCAAATTGACCGCATTAGTTTTTTGAACCCCTACCTGGCAATTCTTGTAATTTGAACATCGTTATCGAACTGTGTGTCATTCTGCCATATTACTAAAATTTGTCAATTTTATATTTAATTCTCTATCATATTTATGTAGATTTCTTATAAACGTATTTAAATTCTTTGCTTATATTAAATGTACAAGACATCCCCTCAGACCCTTTTTGAGTTTATCGAATTAACTTTTATTATCTTAACGTTTTTTATATTATTGGGTATTCTTAATAATTTTATAAAACTTATAACACATTCTAATATCAATTATTTGATACTCTGATTATATGAAAATTATATTAAGTGATTTTCTATTATTGAAATAACAAATTTCACTTAATTGACCTCATTATTAAGTCAAAAATATTTATAAATTCTTAAAAATTCCTAATAATTTTTAAATAAAATGAAATATCTTTTGTAAACTTTTTTTAGCTTAATTAATCTTAGATTAGTGTTCAAATTAATTTTTGAACAATCAAAAGTGTATTTTAAGGATATTTTAGCTCTAAAAATTCAAAATAATTTTTAAAAATTTGGAATATTGGACACTCTCTTCTTAGAGTGTTCTAAATATTAAAATACACCTTTCATAATATTTTCATAATTTTTGGAACGTGTTTACTATTTTTCCCTAAATTTATATTAAAAATTCATTCAAAATATCTAAACATATTAGATTTGGTCGGGTAATACACCAAAAGTTTTGTTTGAATATAAGGAACATTAAAAGAAAATATTATTCAAAAATGACTGGCACGCGCCTCCACACACTATAGGGCGAGAGTGGGAGTGCACTAAAGTTAGTGTTCATCTGCCTCCTTCAAACCCTATTTTCGGTAAGATTTAATACCTCACTGTAATTTGGTCTTCTTTCCCTCATTTCTTAATGAAATCTCGTAAGATTTGTGTCTAAACTGTCTCAAAAAGATCTACAATTCTATGTGAATGGAATTAAAATGAAGGTCGTTTAGTATCTCAAAAGTGCTCTGAAAGTTAGCGGTGCCATCTTAAATTTTTTTTAAAAACCTGCAACTAATTTTTTTTTTTTTCACTATTCTTCACGGCCCAAGTTATTTTAATGCTATTTAGGACTAATTTTGAAGATTTACTACTCAGCCCACTAATTGGTTGCATTAGAATAAAAAAAAAATTGCATGATTTCTTATGCATAATCCCGAAGTATATTTTTCATGAAGTTTTGGTCTTTCATCCTATTCTCTCAGAATATGAACTAAATATTTGCAAGCATATGGATATAATATATAAAACCCTGTAAACCTATAACTTTGCCTTGAGTAGAAGATTTCTTTCCTGTGCCTTAACCGTGAATCTCTCTCTCTCTCTCTCTCTCTCTCTCTCTCTCTCTCTCTCTCTCTCTCTCTCTCTCTCTCTCTCTCTCTCTCTCTCTCTCGTTTATCTTCTTGCACGACAGCTCACATGTATCAGAAATCTGCCCTTCTAGTATAGCATAACACATACATCAGGTCCTGATGCATGTTCGACAAGTCTCCAACATGTAACAAGTGTGGTCTTCATGTATTATTATTTTTTTCTTGCACAAAACTTAAGCTGATATTATCAGCTATGTATATCTATATATGTAATATATATATATATATATATCTTATTATATATAGAAATGTAGTTGAGGTTCTGCAAACCCTTGAAACACCCATTCTTATTTTTCTAAAAAATAACAAAAAAACCAAAGCCTACGTGGCACCACCAAATCCTTCCCTTCTCATCCTCTGTTGTTAACAAAAAAAAAAAAAAAAACCACCCACGATCAAACTCCGCTCTCTCAAGTCAATTTGAACTCCAAAAAAATCGACCCACGATCAAACTCTCCTCTCTCTCACATCAACGTGATTTGCAACAAGTTTGTAAAAAATTAGAATTCCACCCACTATCAAACTCCCTCCCTCTCTCTCTCGGCCACATCAACCTACTATCAAAGTCTCTCTCCCTCTAACCCTTTCTGTTTCTCTCATCTCCATTGTTATAAACGAAGCTCTCTCTGCAACACACATAATATGGCCACAGAATTTGGCGAATCCACGTAGACGTGTCTCTCTCTCTATACTGTTTTTATTTCTTAAAAACAATATGTGCACTGAACTTTTTTGTATTTATTTTTAGATGGTGAAGCTATTCGTAGTCATATGTGCACCTACAAAAGTGATTTTTAGCTTTTTTGGTACATCTTGCAGTTTTTCAGCTAGGTATCCTGATAGTAGTTTGGAACTCAAATATGATCCCACGAGCCAGTTGAATTTTTTTGCTTGAAATTCATACTCTTTTGTTCTATTTTTATTTTTTTGGAATTTCCATGCATAGTGTCACGAGCGGCACTTCAAGATTGGACCCATGCCGGCTGGACTCATGTCCTTATTTTTCAGTCTTGTGCTAACTCTATTATGTCTGTACATATTATATAGAGTCTAGAGATGTAGGTTTGGTGTTGGATGTATGCGTAGATTTTTTCTTGTCAAGGTATGCGGCATCCAAGTTTGTTGTGTCCTAACCCTATCGAGGAGAGGCGTTGTAATTTTTCCAAAGAGTTAGAAAATTAGTTAAGGGTCATATATATATATATGTATGTGAAAGATTTTTGTCAAATTCCTGGTATATATTTTTGCAGATCCATTATGACTCCTCAAAAAGGGAATCACATTTGTTTGTATCAGTTTTGAAATGGCTCAAAAAACATATATAGAGGAGGATAGTAAGGTGAGTCTAAGTTCCTAGTTTGTCGGTTGTTGACTAACTAAACTCTTCACCTAATTGTAGTCTGGAAATGCTTTTTACATGCAATAAAAGTGACCTTATTGCTTGTAAATTGTGTGTTATTTGCCTTCGTTATTACTTTAAACGATCTTAGCTTGTTGCTTCAAATTTGCTCACTTGTGCACCTTTAAGTGTGTGTGTTGGCTTAATTTGCAAGGTGCTCCATTGACTGACTTGCTTGATACCGCCCAAAACAAGTGCCACACGACTTAGTTCACTTGAAAAAGTATCGGTCCGTGACACATAGCATGCAAGAGTTTTGCCGTATGCTGAAAAAGAGGAGTCAATGGTTAGTCGATGAAAGTGGCGCATGAAGTGCATTACGTGAGGAAGGTAGTAGCGGTGAAGGACGGAGATTGGTAGCGGCCATTCTTTCGCAAGATTTTATTTAAACTTGGAATGGAGTCAAGTAGAAATCTCCACCCCTTCAAGATTTAGGTTTGAGTTGTAGTAGGCAGAAAAAATATGTATGTTGAATAATTGTACTCTTTCTTATATAACTTGAAGCATTTTTTTGCTTATTTTTGAGTCATTCGGTGCATGATTTTCTAGAAAATATGCTAAATCCTCAACGATTATTCTTATTTTTTTGGTAATTTTTAATAGTTATCTTGGGCATACTGGCAAAGATGATTGCACCAGATTGGACTAATCATTTCGTAAATCTTTATTATTTCTTATACTAACGCTACTGATGCACCAAATGCCATGACAAAATGAAATTGATTACAAGTACGATTATAGCTTTTTTTTTTCGTTTTCTTTTCTATAACAAGTGAGATTTTAGATCATAAAGTTCCATGTGCAGATGTAGATTTCAAATATCGCAACTGGCTCTTCAGTCCCAATCCAGGGGAAGAAAAAACAAAAAAAGAAGATAAGTTCTAAACAATGGAAAATCTAAACTACCTAGAAGTCTTAAAATCTCTCTAAACCCTAAAATTTCTCTCAATTGATTACGGAAAAAATTTCTCACAAATTGAAGATTCCTATAATTTCTCAATTTTAATAGTAAAAAATCCATCAAAAAATTAATTTGTTAGACACTCCCAATTTAATCCCTAAAATTTCTCTATTGTCATATCTTAACTAATATAATTTAAATTTATCACTTCTTTCCATCAGAAACCTTCTTTTTCCATAAAATAAAAAATAGAAACCTTCCGTATCTCAACTCCGTTTGAAACTCCTAGATTTTGAGGAGTTTAAATACCATAAAATATGATGATTCCTGATAATCTTTCAATTTAAGAGATAAAAAATCCATCAAAATTTTAATATGTTAGACAATCCCATTTTGATTCCTAAAATTCCTCTATTGTCATATCTTATCTTATTTAATCTAATTTAAGTATATCACTTATTTCTATAGAAATGAAATTTTTTTTTGTATTTTTAAACTTTCCCTCTCTCACCATTAGAAAATTTTATATTTTTAAAATTTCCCTCTCTCCGTTTGAATTTTCTAGATTTATGAAAAGATGAATACCATAAAATATGGTCAAAATTTTAATTGGTTAGGAACTACCATTAAATTCTCTAAAAACCATTAAATTCTCTAAAAATTGTAGCATTGCAGATTGTAGAGTTCATCCACAAGTTTAAGGTTCAAACGAAGCAAAATGATTAAGTATACAATCTGAGCAACCTAAATAAAATATTTTTTTGTACAAATTAATATGAAATTTTAATTGGTAAAATTAGTCTCTCATTTCATATTATGACTAAGTTTTATGAATCTCGTGCATCGTACAGGTCAATGCTAATATATATATCAACATGTAAGTAGTTTGACCCCCACGCAATTTATATTTTCTTAAGGTCTTCTTAGAAATTTACTTATGTATTCATTTACTTTAATTGTTTTTAACTCTTAGTTTAATTGTAGGTTTATCAATTTAATTTGCTTATCAACACAAATAATATATGTCAATTAAGTCCCTAAAAATAATTATTCTTCTAACTCTCCTTATAAAGTTGAACTCTTTTTTCTTTTAAAGTCTTTAATAATAAAGCTTATAAAAATTGACCAACTTCTTGAAGTATTAACTTGACTATGGATAGCAATTGGCTGCGGTGACAAAAATTTTACCTCTCTCTAAATCTACTTGGGTTACACTTTTCCTCCATAAACAACTCCGAACCTGTTACTTTCGCCTCAAACCCTTCATATTATGACAGAGCAAGATGGGGCGGGTGATATTCCAGATTAAATTGTGCTCCCTAAACTTGACCAATTGGCTCTTCATGAGTACTAATATATATAGGGAGAACACCACCAGTTTGGTGTTTTCCTAAATTTAAAGTCAAGTCAATAATTTTATTTCCTAAAACACTACCAGTTTTCATCCGAAAGTAGCGAATATTTTTAAATCTAAGCACTTTTTCTGAACCAATGTTTGGATTTTGAATTTGTGAAAGGAAAGAAAAAGGAAAAAGAAATGAAAAAGATAGGACAAGAAAATAAATTGAAAAAAGATAGACATTTGAAGCCATGGATATACAAACAAATAAGAGAGAAGGAAAACACCTATACCACCACTTTGAATTATTATAGGTGAATAATTAAGGAGTCCAACACTTCTCTCCAATTATTAGTTATTTCTAACGAATCAGCCTAAGCCAAGCCAAAACCAAACACACAACAGCATCCCCCCCCCCCCCCCCCCCCCCCTTACTCCTAACTTCAATATTGATATGAACTACTTAAATATTTTAGATATCTGTTTCATCTCTTAGAAATCTCTTTATGACACTATAGTAAACTAATTTAATTGTCCTCTAAATCTAAATAGAATAAAATATTAATCTACATTAGAAAGTTTTGAGATGTCTAACTGGAGAATTGCCTTACTTAACTTTATGGAAACCAAAAAATAACTTACACCACACTGTTTTAAGTAATTAATTTTGAGGACAATTATTAATAAAAAATTACTTAACCTGACGTTCAAACTAATAGAGGAGGCTTAGTTAATCATAGTTTTGTTATGTATTATACATGGTTAAGTGGTTCTTGCTAATCTATACTATACTATATGTAAATATAGTGAGTCTCACAGGGCTCCAAAATTCAATCTTTGTTTTCCTAAAAATTCTAAACAACTATGATGTCACGTGGCACACTTAGCTCCTTCAACTAATCAAACTTTTCTCTTCCGCTTTTACAAAGAAAAACCAAAAAAATAAAATAATAATTAAGCAAAAAAATTATCATAAAAAATAATTAAAAGAGTTAAATACCTACAAGGAAACACAAAAATTAACTAATCTAAAAGGAAAAATTTTGAAAAAAAACCACTTAATAGCTAAATATTAATTATATCCCTAAAATCTCTCAAACTCCTAAATCTCTCTTTGATTGATTACGATATATATCCTGCTGATTTCCTGTAATTTTTCATTTTTCATATTGTCATTAAAAACTTCAAGATCTACATCGAGCAGATGAGGGTGGTGGTCTGAGAGAGAGAGAGAGGGAGAGAGAGAGAGAGAGAGAGAGAGAGAGAGAGAGAGAGAGAGAGAGGGTTCTAGACCATTCTTCAAATTGTGTTTACCGATAAAGCAATATATTTCTTCTTCTTTTTTCCCTTCTTCTTGAGAGATCCATTTGTGGCTGATTACAACTTTTATCAAGAAAACAAGAAATAAGCAGTCCCAATCTTTTATTATTCTGTGCGTCATGGTGCATTTTGCTTCCTTATGTTCTTGTATGGTTGTATTAGTTGGGTTGAGCCTAGGAGAAGACGTACACGACTTTCATCTCCAAAAAGTTTTTAGAGAGCGCTCACAAGCACAAACAAAAGGTTTATTTTTCCTTGAAAATGGTATTATATGCATTTTGTTTTTTACTATTTTTCTTCAGTTAGCTAAATTGATTTCTATTGTAATATAGGAAGCGGAGGCTGCATTTAAATGCAAATGTAAGTAAGTTAATTTATTTGTGTGATTCTACTACATTCTGGCTCTCTCTTTTTCTTTTCTCTTTTTTTTTTTCATTTGAAGTCTCCATGGATTTATATTTACGTCTATAAATATGTTGTTTGCATACTAAGTAGAGTTTTAAATGATAGTGTTTGTATCTTTACAGCTAAATGTCCTCCGATACAAAAGGAAATATTTGCAGCATAGAGATTATGCAGTGGACTTCAAATTTCGCTTGAGGAAGTCTTGGGTATACCTAATTTGATTTATATTTTATCAGCCTTTTGTTTAATTACTGTGAATAGATAATTTCAATTAGTGTGTTGAATGGCATAAGTTATTGTGGGGAATATGTTTTGATTAGCTTTTCTTATTGTATTGGATATTTCAATCCTTCAATGTATGACATGGCTTATTAAGCTTATTATAAGAATGTTTCTCTCTAAGAATCGTCAGCATTCATTTCATATTGGTTAGATACAATGATTTTGTTAGTTTTCTATATATTTCCATTAGCTAAGCCTATATGACAAAAATATTTCACATTTTTGCTATCTCAAGTTTGACTTATACAAATTCTGCAATGCCAAGCGCAAGGTAAGTCAGAGAAGTGGACAATCTATGAAAAAATTATTTTTATAAGATCTATAGATAGAATATACGAAAACTTTGAGCATTTTGTTTTATAGTTTTTTTACTTTATTTTCCTTTGAACTGGCTGGTGTACGTCTAGGGGTAGGTTTTTTGAATTCTGTGGACTAAGTTGGAGAATTAAGGGGCGTAGTGAATAGGTTTTCTTAGTATGCTGCCTGTTTACAAGGGTGATGTCCCTTTTAGTTGCAATTCCTTGTGTGTCTTCCTCATCCTAATTCTATTAATTTTTTGAAATCTCAAATTAAGGGGGTATGGGTTTACTTAATAAAACACTTGCTTTCAATTTCTTGGTGCTGAATATTTTTCCAGTTTTTAAGTTTGCTTTGGATTAACTACTCTAATGTCCAATAGATGCACTAATGCCAGGATAACATGAAAATCGTTACGAGTAAAATGTCACAAAATTATAACTTAATAGTGTATTTCTCTTGGATTCGACTTTTAGTGAATCAACTATACATTTTAAATATTTTAGATCACAAGGTCCCTTGCATAGTACGGGTTAAAGCTAGTAATACTACTAATTAAGAAGTCGAGTTGGTAAACATATAGATTTTGGATTAATGTATCTCAATCCATTAATAAATGAGTTGAATTCCGGTTAAATATTTGATTAGATAAGTTGGATTTACAAAATAAGAACAAAAAATTTATATAGGCTATAACGGATATGAATGATAAGTATGTAATTCAAAAAACTTTGCTTGACTTGATTTAAGGAGAGTAGATAGTATTTTCCTAAATATATTACCTCTATAATACATTATTTTGAATGAATGTAGGCCCCCGAAATTAGAATTATTATATAATTTTATTTGTATATGCAACCAAATTAACTTAAGTACAATGATTATGGATGTATAATGCCAATCCTATATAACTTTTCCTAAATATATTAACTTTATAATACATTATTTTGAATAAATGTAGGTGCCCGAAATTAGAATTATTATCTATTTTAATTTATATATCGAACCAAATTAACTTAAGTACAACGATTATGAATGCTTAAATAGTCGTCATAGTGTATTTATGGTTTGAAAAATAACTATAATTATAATAATGGTTATTAATAATTTTACTTTATTTACATATAAGATAATAGTTCATAAATACTATATATATATATATATATATGATAATATAATTAATACTTATGAAATATTGTTTTGCCAAAAATATTACTCTCAGCCGTGCATTGTATGGGTCATTTGCTAGTTCTACAAATAGTTAACATTGTTGAACTTGTCAACATCTTTACATATTACTATTTTCTTTAAAACTAGTTATTATACAATTATGTTTAGATCTTGTATTTGTCAAGTGAAAAAAAATAAAGTGAGAGATACTAAATTATTTTTTTTTTGTTTGGTTGTGTTAAAAAAAAAAAAAGAGAAGAAAATAAATAGGTATACAAGATCCACACATAGCATGAAAATAAAAAATAAATAAAAACTCTAAAAGAATGGCCCCGAAAAGTTTTCACTGCCGGGAGTTGAACCCGGAAAGTTCACAAATCCTTTGAAGTATTGTGCTACAGCGGATTTAAAGAACCATTTTACACAAACAAGTATATAATAATTATCCTTCTAACTCTATTTATAAAAGTTCTAACCATTTTCTTTTCTAAGTCTTTAATTTTAAAACTTATAGAAATTGACCAAATCTGTTAAAGATTATCTTGACTAGGAAGTCCTTGTACAAAAAAAAAAATTGCTTAACATGTGCCCTAACAAGTTAGGAAGTACTAGAAAAAAGTGTAAAAAATCATTTTGTCCCTTGAACTTTTCTTAATTTTAATGTTATCTTTTAACTTTTACTTCTTTTATTTAAACCCTTCTATCTTTAAAAATAAGCCAATGTGATCCAGTATTTCAAAATAGGTATTAAAAAAATACATATATTAAGAGTTAACACACTTTGATACTCCAAACCATTACTCAATATCTAAAAATCATTTTACCTTAAACTAAAATCGCTACATTCGTAAACCTTTTGCTAAAATTCAATTTTTAGGAGTTTGTTTAGCCAAAATTGTACATTAATCTTTCAAGCAAAAAATAAAAATAAAAATAATCGATATGAAATATTGTAAGATGCTTTAGAAAATGGCCAAAATCATGTATTAATCTTATTTTTGTTGACCACCAGTTATTTCCTACTAGTCTTTTTTTATATTTTGCCAGCTCAACAATTTGCAAAGTTTAGCATCAATTAATCATATTTTAAGAGCCCATTGCCCCTTCCCCTTGCCCCTATTGTCTTGTATAAAAAAAAAACAAAAAGAAAAGAAAATTAGATTTCATTAAATTTAAACTTTAACAAATCAACCTCCTGATCTGTTAAACGGAACAATAATAGGAAGCCCATTTGGTAAGATGATGTGTGTTTCGTGATGTGCAGAACATGGGCTTCCAATGGAAGTTAAACCTTCCAAAAGCCCATTTTGGCTGAGTGGGTCTAACAGTCATAGGTGGTGGGAAAATAATCTAGTAGTTTTGTAGCACTGAATGTTTTATAATAAGTCTTATCAAATAATGACATGTGATTTGTGAATATATTAGTATCTTAAATTTATTTTAGCAACTTTCACTTATTTAATATTCTTATCTTTTTCATTTCCTTTTCGTTGATAAATGCTAAATCCAAATATAACATTAATACAAGACTCCAAAAGAATAAACATTGACTCATTTTTAAAAGTCGAAAGACTTAAATAAAAAAATTGAAGTTGAAGAATGACATTAAAATATTAGATAAAAGTGACGGGATACAATAATTATTTATCACAAAAACTAACAGTCTAACACAATAAATAGTCCAACCAAATGGAACTGCAAAAGTGTCATCGATCAACAAAATCATTTCCCGTTTCCTGGAGTCGAACCCAGAAAGTTCACATCGACTTTGAAATATTGGGCTACAGCGGATTTTGCAAGTCATATTACAAAAGATATTATATGATAATTATTCTTCTAACTTTCATTGATAAAAGTTCTAGCGCTTTTACTTGAATACTTCGAGTCTTCAAGTACAAAGCTTATAAAAATTGACCAAGTTTGTTATGGCATTAACTTTACTAGGAATAGCAATGGGCTCATTTCGAGTTATATATTTTTTTTTCATAATTAGTCCCTAACCTATTTTATTTTTTATCTCAAACCTTTCCTATATTATGGCAGGGGCAAGGTGGGATGGAGTGATTTTATAAACTGAAGAGTGACAAGAAAAATAATGACATACATTTATCTCTAATAAATATGAAAACTACCTCTTTTTTATTATAAAGAAAGTGTAAAAAATTTCATGAATTCTCTTACAGATCTTTGCCCAAAATTTCACTTAGGAGCTAGCCACCCATAAGTGATGCTCAAAGCTTTTAGAGAGAACTGAAAAACAAACTTATGCTTTCCATCTGACTATCATATACTTTAAAAAATTTTTTTTTTTGAATTGAGATTTTGTTATGGAGATGGAGGAAACCATGGAAAATGAGATAACTCTCATAATATACATAAATACTTTTCCATATTTTTCTCTTTCTTCTTCTTCTTCTTCTTCTTCTGCTTCTTCTTATTCTATATAAGCAATGGAATTTAGATTGTCGTGGTCTTATTTTTCTCTCTCTTCTTCTTATTCTTTTGTATAAGGCAACGGAATTTGAATTCTCGTGACCATTATATAATAGCTCCTATTGTCGAGGTCTTACATGATAGTTTCAATAACTGGAATTCATACCTTTTCTCGGTTTATTGCTCTACTCACATCCTTTTTCTTTTGTTCACTAGTTTCTCTTGTTTTTTTTGGGTTTAGTGCTCTTATTGTTTTATGTTTTAGTTCTGGGTGAATATAGAGAGTAGTGTTTATCTGACCTCTATTCCTAAATATTTTTTTTTATTTTTGTTTTTGTTTTTGAAATCTCATCTCTTCTTACATGATCTTTACAAATTGAAATGAATACTTGTTCACTTGGGTTATGATTTTCTAGGTTTATTTATATCCTTTTTGTTTTGTTTTCCGATTTCTCAGTTTGTATTCAGTCAAACCACATATACACATATTTCACATATACATAAAGGAGGCTCAATTTGTAATTTCTAAATTAGTTTAGGAGTATTGTGGTATTTTCACACTACATTCTAGTCCAGACAGTTGCACTAATAACAAAGATAAGGGCAAATTAATTTGAGCAAAAACCAGACCGAGCGGTTGAATAGTCAACCGGTCATCAAAACGCTCCGGATTAACCCGTAGAATCGTTTTCAATGAAAAACTGCTCGAACCACTAGTTCACCGGACGATTGTCAACAACTGTAAAATTGTGCCTTTTTTTGGGTTCCAGATCAACCCCTTCGACTGAATGTCATTCCAAATGAGCAGATCACTAGATCCTGGTGGAGATTCAAACTCCAAATGCCACAATGGTGTTCTCTAACTAAATCCTTAAGGTAGATCTTGTCGAAAGATTATCATCTTTTCAATCCTCCAACAATGAGGGCAAATAACAGAGAGAGAGAGAGAGAGAGAGAGAGAGAGAGAGAGAGAGAGAGAGAGAGAGAGAGAGAGAGAGAGAGAGAGAGAGAGAGAGAGAGAGAGAGAGAGAGAGAGAGAGAGAGAGAGAGAGAGAGAGAGAGATGTTGGCCCAAGAAGGCAACCCAAGAGAGGGACTGAATTAAGTTTTACATAATTTATAAAAAATTATGCAACTAAAGACAGTTTATGAATTTTAACAATAATTAATCAAAGTGCATATCAAGTAAGTAAAGTACATATCAAAGTATATATCTATGCAAGCATGTATAGTGAGCAAATAAGCAAAATAGAGCAAGAAAAGAAGAGTACCGGATTTATAGAGGTTCAGCCAACCTTGCCTATGTCCTCTCTTCTTCGATCCTCACGAAGGTATTTCACTACGTAGCACTCTTTACACAGTTGCTGGTGTTGCCATAAGTGCCCAGCTTACTCTCACAAAAGTTTCTTCCCAAGCTTTCAAAACCCAAGAGATTTTGTCCAAACTTCTTTCAAACTTACAAATGATTTTGTCCAAGCTTCACTCAAACTTACAAGTGTTTTTATCTAAGAACACTCAATCTTACTAGTTTACAAACCCACCCAAGTGAAATGAATAAAGGTTATACAATGACCAACTCTCCTAATGAGTAGATGAACAAGTACAGCACAATGAATAATCTTAAACACTCAGCAAAAATATGTGGCAGTTAAGGTACAGGAAATTTTCAGCTTCAAGCTCTTTATTCCAATGGTATAATCACTTTCTCTTTTTTTTTTATAGAAGCTGTAGGTATCTTGTATTTAAAGCTATGGATTGATTCTAGTCATTGGAGAAGTATGAGAAAAGTTTTGGTGGCTGATCGCACCATTACACTTGTCAGAAATATAGTCGTTACTGTCAGGGGTCGACTCTTTTTAGAATCTGCTTTAACATTCTGCCTTGAGGGGTTGACTCATGACTTGTACGAGTCGACTCTTTTGGTCAGAATCTACAAACTCAACTCTCTGTCCCAATGAGTCGACTCTTTTGCAATAAGGGGTCGACTCTTTTAAGCAATTTTCAAAATTTTTAAGCTATGTTGAAATAATTCGACTCCTGAATGATGAGGGGTCTACTCTTTTAAGTTGTCAGCAGATTTTCAAAGCTCTGTTTGAATGAGTTGACTCTTGAAACTTGAGGAGTCGACTCTTTTTACTAGAAAACTTGTTTTTGCAGGTTTTCTTCATTCTTCTCCAAAGTCTCCAATCTTTTCAAGGATTATCCAAATAATCTTTTTAAGGCTTGATGACTTCAAAAACATCTTCAATCCCTTCTAGATGAATTAACTTCATTTTAATTACTTGTAGAGCTCTTTAATCACCATTACTTCATCCATTGATCCAAGTCTTTTTTAAGATCTTCAAGAGAGCTTCCAAGATTTAAAATCTTCATTTCTTCAACTAATTTTCTATCCTTCTTTGAACATCTTCAATCTCTTTACTTGATCTTCATTTCTAGATTTCTTCTAAGATTCTTCAATTAATATAACTTCTTCCTAAACTTTAACAAATCTTCTAAGAAAGTTTTTCAAGTCTTGTGATTTCTTCCGTACTTTCAAAACATCTTCAAATCTTTCAAGAAAGCTTTCATGTCTTTGAGTTAGTCTCTTTTTCTTTGACATCTATCATCTTTGAAATTCCTTCATTCTCTACAATATTAGCTTTGTTATGTCATCATGCTTTTCATTCTTCATTATAATCTTTGCATCACAAATCCTCCATTATGATAAACTCCAAGTCAAAATCAAATTAATAATTAATCTGCACACTAAGTAGAATTATTAGATCATTAAACCATATTTTGTTATCATCAAAATCAAGGCATTGAGTCAACAACCTTCCCCTTTTTGATGATAACAAAACCTTAAAAAATATATACAATTAAGCTCAATATAAAGCATAAGGATTAATATGTATAAGAGGCATGGGCCTTCAAATTCTTAATTTTCTTTACCTTTTTCATATATTTTTCATAAAGTATTTATCCTCCTTTTTATTAATCAATCAAAAAGGAATAACAAAAAAGGAATGCAAATTTAGAATGAAAAAGGTTGATTCATAGTCTAGATTAAAAAAATCTCTCCCCCTTAATGAAGGAGTTCTCTTTGATATGGCATACAAATAAACCTTTACGAGTATAGACAATATGCTCAAAATTCTAAGAAGGTCAATAATGTGCAATATCAGAAAAATGTAGAGAAAGTGAGAGTTTCATACCAAGCATTTGCTCCCCCTTGATTTTGTACTTTGTGCTTTAGAGTACTTTCAGATTCAATCAAAGCAAACTCAAACTCAAATGGTCAGGGCATGTAGGCACTTGGAAGTTCAAAATATTCATGCTTTATTGCAATTTATTCATGCTTCCCCTTTTCGCATCAAACCAATGCTCTCCTTTTTTTTTTTTTTGCAATTGATGTTCCATTTCATTATGACACAGTTGCACTCAACTAGTAGCATATAATGAATACTAAAGAGTAATATGTATTGCATGTTAGTTACACTCAGTAATGTATTGAGGAGTGAGTGTTGAGGAGTGTTCTCTCCTCCTTTTGGTCTCTCCTCCTTTTGGTCTTTTTGAGAATATTTTCTCCCTTTTTGTCAAATCATAAAAGAGAAGTAATAGATGCAGAAAATAGACAGGTAAAATAGCAAAAATAAAGAATAAAATGATGTGTATGAAAAATAGCAACGATAAGACAATGGAGATCCAAAACACATCATTATTATAATTCATACATGAAGAAATATTGAAAGAGTTTAACAAAGAGAACCATCCACAAAATATTACATATTGCTTAGAGAATGACTTGTTCAAAAACAGAAAGTAAAAAATAGAAAAAGTAGAGACAAAGGTCTTCATTTCGTTTGGGAGAAGGGGTCAGAGAAAGATCGACTAGATCATCAGCAGTGTGAAAATTTACTGCTTTGAGTTCTTTGTCTTAGGCCATATTTGTGAGATGCAACAGAAGGCTTTGAAGGAGTTTGGTCAGAGGGATTAGAGGGGCCTGCTGGTGATGGCTGAAAAGAGGTGTGCTCCCTTCGACTAAATCCTTCCAATTCATCTGTGCTAGAATCCTCTTCTACAAATTCTGTTGCTGAAGGGAAGAAAGGTTGGTATTGGTCTCCAACCAGCTTCTTCATATATTTACCAATATGCTCGGTGGAAAGAGCAATATCATTGGCAACTTGTTCCCTTATTTTGTTTCCCTCAAACAGAAAGGCCTTGCTCAATTCCCTCACCTTCTTCTCAACAAAGAATAACCTGGTAGCCCCATTGTCTATTTTCTTGTCTAACTTGGTGAACATCTCTTCTTGAGGCCTCTTCAAATCTTTTACCATGCTCATCAAAATAGACATATCCACAGATTGACCACTTGGAATAATGCTCATTGGGAAGAGTTCCCTTGGAGCATTAGATGGGGCAGGTCTAGAGGGTTCACCACTCTCTGGTATAGTATTGGAAGGTTCACCTCTTTCAGTGGATTCAATTCTAGGAGAGCCACTATCAATGTGTTTCTTCTTTCTAGGGGTCCAGGACTTGCTCTGTGGGTTGAAGTGATAGCCCATTCTTGACAAAGTTTTCTTATTATACTCATCAGAATTTAGATCAGGGGTTCTCTGCTTCTCACTCCTTAAATCTATGTTGAAGTGCTTAAAGACTTTGGTCAAGAGAATCCCATAGGGTAGGCTAACTTTGGTTTTAGAAGCCTTGACAATGTGATCTAGGATGAATTTAGGCAAATCAATTTTGGTGTCTGTCTAATAAGCCCAAAGGAAAAACAATTCCCTTTCAGTGATGTAGTTAAACTTGCCACCTTTAGGAATGAGAATGTGACAGATAAAATGATGCACCAATCTCAATTCCAAGGGCAGCTCATTGGCCATGGGTTGGAATGAATCATTAGTAATCTCCCTTCCCAATAGAGTAGACAATGCAGTTTTTCTACTTACATCTTTCTTGTCCATTTGCCCACCATTACCAATTATCAAAATCTGGCAAATCACTCCTTTAGTAAGTGTAATGGTTGTTCCCTTCACAAAGCTAATCACATTGATACCCCCATCTTCTTTTTCTACATGGGTATAGAATTGCCCCACAATTTCAGGGTATACATCATCCTTTAACATGGTGATCGATTTCTCACCAAGGGCTTTTAATTTAGGTTCAAATGCAAACTTTTCTTTGGCAAAGAATGCATAATCTATCCATCTTCCATTTAAAGTAACTCTAGAAGAGAAGATTTTCTTATACTTATCTCAGTTGGATTTCTTCTCAAAGCAGATAGTGTTATCGAGAAATTCATCTTCCTTTTCCTCAATTTGCCTCCCTTTTCTCCTTTTTGAAAGTCTGAAAGACTCCCCTTTAGTCTTTCTTTTCGTTCCTCTTTTCGATTTGAGAGTCGGCACTTTTAGGGTTTTCTTCCCCTTTTTCGGTGGAGCAGATTTTAGAGCTATGGAAGGCTGAAAAAGGCAGTTGAAGGAAGTTAGGAAAGCTCTTGGATGAACGAATATGGGTTATGTATGAATTGAGAGAGAGTTTTGCGGTGGTTGGAAGTGGAGGTGACGGTTGATCATGAGAGAAATGAGAGAAATCAAAAGTTTTGAAATGATTCGAATAAAATAGGGGTTTTACAGTTTTAGAGCAGTTTGGGCTAAATGAGTTGACTCTTGGCTTAAAAGGGTCAACTCTTTTGAGCGATAAAAGCTTTCTGAGCTCTCTGTTCAAATGAGTCGACTCCTCTTGTGACTCGCCCCCAAATGCAGTTTTTCTACAAATGGAGTTAGCACCCCGCAAGAGTACGGGGGTCGTGATGAAGTATAAACCGAAATATTCGGTATTGTTCTCTCTCAAGGGACCTAGCCAAATATAGACTCTAACACTCACCTCACACTAACCTGACCTATGATCAAATTGCAATTATGTGGGGAATTAGATCTAAAATAAACAGGAAAATAAAAGGACCGAAAATGTCTTGGGTTTTTTTATGATGGTTTTGAATTACTAAACTAGTGCAAGGAAAATCAAAGCAATTAATAACTAGACAATTAAATTAATGCAAATTAAACTAGAATTAAAGTAATTAAAAAAGGAATTAGGTCAAATGATCCAATCACTCAATTTATCCAAGGTTTTTAATGGGGTTTATAACTCAAATCAAACACAACAATTAAGTGTGCTTGCTTCGGAGGATTTAGCTTTGAAAACCGATTATTCTCAAGCAATTGAAATTAGATACATGTTCAATGGGGAGTCAAAGGTTAATACCAAATTTGTGGTTTGTGCATTGATTAGCCAAACATAGTTAATAACCTAGGTTTTCTAAGATATCTTCAATCAATTGTTGAGAATGAAGTTCTAGAAAAATATAGCAATTATTTCATGAGATGCCTCCATTTAATTCCTTAGATTATTTAGATGAGTTTTACATTTGAACTGAATCTAAAACTAGCTAATTAAACTTTTAATAAAAGCATGAAAAATGAAAATAAAGCATACAAAGATTTAAGAGCTAAAGTTTACTTAGAAAATGAAGAGAGTTTGGGTACAAGAACAATACAAGGAAAAAAATACAAGAAAATTACAATACAACAATGAAACTTACAAAAATTAAATCTAAGCTAATAAATGAAGAACAAATGGAAAACCAACCTTGAATGAAGATCTCCCACAGCCAATCTATCGAAAATCTACTCCTAACTATCAAAGATATCAAAAACTCTTTACAAAACTCCAAAACTAACTCTAACTCTAACCAAAAATCCACACACCCTTCCTCTCGGTCGTGGCTAGTGTTTTAAGGCAAATCTGCGCTCCCTGTCCAAAGCGCGTTCGATGCGCATCCAAAGTGCGTCCGGACGCACCGTCCGAACGGTTCTCAGATGGTAAAACTACCGTCCGAACGGTTCTCGGATGCTCTTCAGACGCAAAAGATGACTCTGGAATAGCTTCGAACGCAAAAACACGACTCTGGAGCTCCACCGTTCGACGTGGCGTCCGAACGCTATTTCGCCCGTCCGAACGCACCGAACACACCGTCCGAACAATTGACAACCCTCCGAATACACCATCCGAACGGTTGATAACCGTCCCAACGCACCGTCCGGACAGTCTTCTGCAATTTTGACTCTTATTTGTTGTTTTAACCCCAAAACCTACAAAACACACAAAAATACACAATGAATCAAACATTGAACTAAAACATGATAATTAATTATAATCTAAATCTAATAATGTGCAAATTAAGTGCTTATGATTACACTTTTAGGGTGTAATCACAACCCCCAACTTACATTTTGCTACTCCCTAGCAAAAACTATAAAAAACACATAAAGGATAACCTCTACTTTTGTAGGAGTCACGAATGCATTTAGCTTATGCACCTAGCCTTTAAATCCCTAGGTTTCCCCTAGTGGATGAGTGGTGTCTCGTGAGGGTTTTCAGTGATAATACCTGCAAACATCCTTATGTGAATTGCCTATTAAGATAAGAATAATGAATGAATGCATAATTCTACTCAAGTTAACATTGATACCACTCCAAACTCTAACACTTGCATTAATATGCAACAAGTCATGCAAAAGATAGGTTCATGTGTGTGGGTGGAGAATCATGCTAAACAACACAAATGAAACTCATTTACGCAAATCCACCACTTTTATGCTTTGATTCAATCCTCACAGGACATACACTCGCAATTAAAGTTCCACATGGTTCTCACAATGATATGTCTAACAATGGAGTAAATGTAAAGAGACAAAACAAGTGAGCATACTAATTACAAAAACCGAAAAGATAGAACTGTATCGACATTAGCATAGCTCCATGAAAGAATGTTCAAAATTAAGCATTGATTCAAAGAAATTGACAAAATAAAGCTTATACTCTATTGAAAACTTCAATCAAGTACAACTTGGATCAACTATGCCATGTAGAGATGAAGAGGGTAATATGGAAGAGGTGAACGGTAAGGGTGAAGAGATGAAGTAAATGGTCATATCATGTGTGATCAAGGCATGAAATGATGAATGCAAAACAACTACGACTCTCCCTTTTCAACATTTAGTACACTTTTCTCCAAACTCACTCTTCTCTTTAAATATTTTCAACTTTTGAACTCCTCTTTCACTCTTTTCTTCCTCTTATTCTCTTTTTTTTTTTTTTCTTTTCTTACTTCTCCCTTTTTTTTTTTTTGTTTCCATCCTTTTATTATCCCCTTTAGAATCAACAACTACTTCTCATATTTCACTATACTCTTTTTGCATTGAATTTCCCAAATCAATCTCCTCAATTTTTTCAAGTAGAAGATCAACAAGAGTTAAGGAAAAATGTACGATTCGGTAATGGGAAACTTATGGCTATGAAGAAGAAAATGGCATAGAATCATATCTAAAGTTGTACAACCGAAACATTTCATAGAGTACAAGTGTCAATTACAAGATCAAAACTCAACTTATGAACTAAAAACAAGCATAATGAAGCTATTGAATGAAGTGAGGGTGAAGAAACTATCATTAATTAAATGTAAACGATCCAAAAGGCAATAAATGCTCTAAAGCTCACAAGGTAATAATCTCCACTAATGTAAGGGTGAAAGTGCCAAGACTAGTAACAAATTGTGTTAAAAAGCATAATTGTGCACAATGATGTAATCCCCTCTACAAAAGCATGAATTATGCAACTCCCACTACATGTTGGGTATGATGAGTGATTCAACATCATCATGAGTAAAGATCCATGCAAAAATTCCTATCTTCCAATCTCAAAAAGCACATTCACAAGTTAAATGATTTTTTTTTACAGGGTGCTAAACAAATGAACAAAAACAAACAAAATAGAGGCAAAACCTCTACCCCACCTCCAACTTAAAATGATACATTGTCCTCAATGCATGAGAACAAAGCATGAAATGCACATACATGGTGGAAAAAAGAAAATGGGGTGCTTAAGGCACCCCCAACTTAAAATAAAAAACAAACTAAGAAAAACAAAGACATAAAACAACTACTCCTACTCCTACTCCTATCCAAATTAAAGAGAGTAAATCACCCAATGCCACGAAGTGGGAATTGGCCATCATCCCACACCCACAACTTAGAGATTTTTCAAGAGTTCATGCAAGCATAAGAATAAACAATAGCCACTTTTTTTATGAACTCAAGGATATAACATTGAAGCACATAAGGGTAAAAAGGGTCATGGTATGTAGAAAATGAAAAATAATCATGCACATAAGTGTATTATGCTCATGCTATGAAGTGTTTGACCCTCCCCCTCTTTTAAATGATTAGCCATGGGAATGATGTTTGGTTCAAGTGTTGGGACATGGAGTTCAAAATGCTCTGGTAAAATAGGACTAGGTGCTAGCGGTATAAAAATAGGAATCACACGATCCTTAGACATGGTAAGAATGTCCTCTAAACTGTCAACATCCTCATTGCTTTGCACATTCCCAACATCAAATAAACCAAAATCATCATTAAGGGTAGTCTCATCACTACCCTTCTCTTCTTGTTTAGGGTCCCCAATTTCGGACTCCACTCTCTCAAATTTTTCATCCCGAAATATATTTTCATTAATTGCCTCACTTTCCTTAAGAATGTCTTTCTTAAACTCAAAGCCTTGGGGAATGGTATTTTGATCAATTATTTCCTCATTCCTATGGTTAGTGATGGGATGAGCGGGTGTACTTGGACACCCTTGGTTAGGAGGAATGATTGGAGGTGACACAAGGGACTTGTCCTCTACCCGGACAACCAAGGTTTGCATTAAAATAGTCAATTGACTCTTTATCTCATTAAGGCCCTCATCTATTCTAGAGTTCACTTCTCCTTGAAATTTTATGGCTTGTTGAAGTGTGTCTTCTAGAGTATTCTCTATGGTGTCCGCTTGTGTGCCAATATGAGGAGTGTGATATTCTTCATAGGGTAAAAATTGTTCATGGGGGTATTCACATGGTGGATTTTGGTAGGATGGAGGTGGTGCATAGTAATAGTCAAAAGGCTCTTAGGAAGGGTGAGACTCAAAATAATGATGTGAATATGTGCTCTCATATCCCCTGCCAAGATTAAATTGGTCACACCCCCCAAGAGTGAGAGGTGGTTGTGGAGGTTCCTTTTGGCCACTAACTCTAAGGTGTTCCTTAAGAGACATGTTGGATGATGGAAGGTGTGAAAATCTACCAACAAACATAATGGAGTGCATAATGAAAATTGGATGCAATGCACAAACAAATGTAGCGCACCGCGCCTCAACACATCATACACACAAATGCTCAATAGTGTTCCATCCAAACCTCCAATCTCCACATAAAAATTTTACCAATTTAATCAAGTTCAATCCAACCAAACCTCTAATCTCCACAAGTTATATACCACTAATTTGCAATATACACAATCCCTAATTCTCCTCTAGCAATCCTCCAATCAAATTATTAAAATAAAACAAAATCTATAAAAAATAAACAAAACAAGCCTAAAATAAAGAGAAAAAGAAAGAATGAAAATCTAACATGGTATTTACACAAAAATTGGAACGAAGTTACCGATGGCCTAAGTCGAAGATTCCTCCGTCATGGTAGATGGATGGAGATCCAATCCACCAATTGCTCTTCAAACAAAAGCTCGGTAGTGCTCTCCTCGTGCCTTTGGTCCCCGGCAACGGCGCCAAAACTTGACTCGCCCCCAAATGCGGTTTTCCTACAAATGGAGTTGGCACCCTGCAAGAGTACGGGGGTCACGATGAAGTATAAATCGGAATATTCGGTATTGTTCTCTCCCAAGGGACCTAGCCAAATATAGACTTTAACACTCACCTCACACTAACTTGACCTATGATCAAATTGCAATTATGTGGGGAATTAGATCTAAAATAAATAGAAAAATAAAAGGACCGAAAGTGTTTTGGGTTTTTGATGATGGTTTTGAATTACTAAACTAGTGCAAGGAAAATTAAAGCAATTAATAACTAGACAATTAAATTAATGCAAATTAAACTAGAATTAAAGTAATTAAAAAAGTAATTGGGTTCAAATGATCCAATCACTCAATTTATCCAAGGTTTTCAATGGGGTTTATAACTCAAATCAAACACAATAATTAAGTGTGCTTGCTTCAGAGGATTTAGCTTTGAAAACCGATTATTCTCAAGCAATTGAAATTAGATACATGTTCAATGGGGAGTCAAAGGTTAATACCATCAATTTAACTTAGTCAATACCAAATTTATGGTTTGTGCATTGATTAGCCAAACATATTCAATAACCAAGGTTTTCTAAGATATCTTCAATCAATTGTTGAAAATGAAGTTCTAGAAAAATATAGCAATTATTTCATGAGATGCCTCCATTTAATTCTTTGGATTATTTAGATGATTTTCACATTTGAACTGAATCTAAAGCTAGCTAATTAAACTCTTAATAAAAGCATGAAAAATAAAAATAAAGCATACAAAGATTTAAGAGCTAAAGTTTACTTAGAAAATGAAGAGAGTTTGCGTACAAGAACAATACAAGGAAAAAACTACAAGAAAATTACAATACAACAATGAAACTTACAAAAATTAAATCTAAGCTAATAAATGAAGAACAAATGGAAAACCAACCTTGAATGAAGATCTCCCACAACCAATCTATCGAAAATCTACTCCTAACTATCAAAGCTATCAAAAACTCTTTACAAAACTCCAAAACTAACTCTAACTCTAACCAAAAATCCACACACCCTTCCTCTCAGCCGCGGCTAGCGTTTTAGGGCAAATCTGCTCTCCCCGTCCAAAGCGCATTCGACGCGAGTCCAAAGTGCGTCTGGATGCACCGTCCGAACGATTATTTCACTGTTCGGACGGTTGTTTTACCATCCGAATGGTCCTCGGACGCTCTTCAGAAGCAAAAAGATGACTCTGGAATAGCTTCAAATGCAAAAACACAACTCTGGAGCTCCATCGTTCGACGAAGTGTCTAAATGCTAATTCGCCCGTTCGAACGCACCAAACGTACCGTCTGAACGGCTGACAACCGTCCGAACACGCCGTCCGGACGGTCTTCTGTAATTTTGGCTCTTATTTGCTATTTTAACCCCAAAACCTACAAAACACACAAAAATACACAATGAATCAAACATTGAACTAAAACAAGATAATTAATTACAATCTAAATCTAACAATGTGCAAATTAAGGGCTTATAATTACAATTTTAGGGTGTAATCATTTTGCTAAGAGGAGTCGACTCTTTTCAACAGAGGACTTCTAGAGCTAATTCCAAAGTCCAGGGGTCGGCTCATTGAAGGTATGAGTCAACTCTTTTCCTCTAGAAATGTAGAGATGTGATTTTAAAAGCTATAAAATGATTCAATTAAGTTTATAATCAATTTCAAGGGTTCATATGTATTAATCAAACATATATAAATATCTAAGCATTCAAGATAAAGGATTGCTCATCCTCAATTCTCTCCTAATCATACAAAATCTATCCTCATTTAAAGGTTTTATGAAGATATCAGCAAGTTGATGTTCAGTACTCACAAAATCAAGCAATATATCACCTTTTTGCACATGATCACGTATAAAATGATGTTTAATCTCAATATGCTTTGTATAAGAGTGTTAGATAAGATTTTTGGTTAGATTGATGGCACTTGTGTTATCACATCTAATTGGAATATGTTCAAATGTTAAACCAAAATCCTCCAATTAATGTTTTATCCAAAGCACTTATACACAACAACTTCCAGCTGCAATATACTCAGCCTCAGCTGTGGAAAGGGCAACTGAGTTTTGTTTCTTACTAAACCATGAAACAAACATATTTCTAAGAAATTGACAAGAGCTACTAGTACTCTTTCTATCAACCTTACTACTAGCATAATCAACATCTGATAACCAATTAAGTTCAAAGATGTGCCTCTAAGGTACCACAATCCAAGATTAGGTGTGTGCTTAAGGTATCTAAATATTCGTTTAATAGCAACAACATGTGATTCCTTAGGATTAGATTGAAAGCAAGCACACAAGTATACACTAAGCATAATATCAGGCCTACTGGCAATTAAGTAAAGTAATGAGCCTATCATACTTCTATATAACTTAGTGTCTACAGAAATACCTTTTTCATCATTGTCAAGCTTTGTTGAAGTATTCATAGGGGTGCTCAATGGTTTTGCATCTTCCAGTCTAAACTTTTTTAGTACATCTTTGATGTATTTAGCTTGGTTAATGAATTCCTTCCTTCGATTATTTGATTTGAAGTCCAAGGAAGTAATTGAGCTCACCCATCATGCTCATCTCAAACTTTCCTTGCATACAGTTAGTAAATTCCTTGCAAAGTTTTTCATTAGTAGAACCAAATATAATGTCATCAACATAAATTTACACAAGTAACATATCATGATCTTTGACCTTTATAAAGAGAGTTGTATCAACTTTTCCTCTCGTAAAATCATTTTCAATCAAAAATTTACTTAGCCTTTCATACTATGCCCTTGGGGCTTGCTTTAAACCATATAAGGCTTTAGTAAGTTTGAAAACATGATTTGGAAATAAAGGATTTTCGAAGCCAGGAGGTTGTTCAACATACACCTCTTCAGATATAAGACCATTAAAAAAATGCACTTTTCACATCCATTTGATAAAGTTTGAAATTTTTGACACATAAAAATGCAAGCAATATTCTAATAGCTTCTAATCTAGCTACAAGTGCATAGGTTTCATCAAAATCAATTCCTTCTTCTTGACTATAGCCTTGAGCTACAAGTCTTGCCTTGTTTCTAACAACAATTCCAAATTCATCCATCTTGTTTTTGAACTCTGGTTTGGTTCCAATTTAAGATGATCTTTAGGCTTAGGAACAAGATTCCAAACCTCGTTCCTTTCAAATTGATTTAACTCTTCTTGCATAGCCATAATTCATGATTCATCATTTTCAGCATCTTAAAAACATTTTGGTTCTATTTGTGAAAGAAAAGCAAGATGATTACATACATTTCTAAGAGATGATCTTGTTCTTACCCCTTGTAATGGATCACCTAGTATTTGCTCTATTGGATGGTTGTGGACAAATTTCCATTTCTTTGGCAATCCTTCGTTCTCATCTTGTTGGCTTGAAGAGTCGTCTTGGTTTCCTTTTTCATGTGGTGGAGTTTTACTGTAAGTTGGATTGATGTTCAATGTATCCAAGTTCTTCTCCATATCATCTATATCATCATTCACAACCTTTTTAGACAAAGAGTTTAGTTCATCAAACGTAACATAAATTGATTTTTCAACAACTAAGGTTTTCTTATTGTAAACTCTATAGGCCTTGCGATGTGAGGAATATCCTAGAAAGACAGTTTCATCAGATTTTGCATCAAATTTACTAAGGTTGTCCTTATTGTTATTCAACACAAAACATTTGCATCCAAAAGTTTTAAAATATGAAACATTTGGTTTTTTGTTTTTCCAAAGCTTATATGAGGTTTTATTTAAAAATTTTCTTACCAAAACTCTGTTTAACACATAGCAAGTTCCAAAAATATTTTGGCAAATTATTTTCACAAAGCATTGTTCTCCCCATTTTCTTCTAAAGTTCTGTTTTTCTTCTTAACAACTCCATTTTGTTGAGGAGTTCTAGGTGCTGAAAAATTGTGTTCAAAACCATTTTCATCACAATATGTTTCAAAAGGTTTACAATCAAACTCACCACCATGGTCAGTCCTAATTGCTGTGATTGTAAATCATTTTTTGTTTTGAACATTTTTACAAAACTTGGTGAAGAAAGAAATTGTTTCATTTTTGTAAGTTAGAAAGAATGTCCATGTAAATCTTGAGTAATCATCAACAATGACAAGAGTATATTGTTTACTAGCTAAACTTAAAGTTCTAGTTGGTCCAAACAAATTCATATGCAATAGTTGAAGTGGTCTAGAAGTATAGAGCATGTTTGTGGATTTAAAAGAAACTCTGGTTTGTTTCCCCATTTGACATGCATCACAAGCTTTGTCTTTTTCAAAATTGAGTTTGGGAAGACCATTTACTAATTCATTTTTTGAAATTTTTAACAGAATGCTTGTACTAATATGACCAAGCGTTCTATGCCACAACCAACTATCCTTTTTGTTCACAGCAGCAAGGCATTTGATTTTACAAGAAGATAATTCATTTAAGTTGAAAGCGTAAATATTGCCTTGTCTATGACCAGTCAATATGATCTTGTTATCATTTATGTTTACTACATTATATTTTGAAGATTCAAATACTACTCTGCAACCTTTGTCACATAATTGATTGGTACTCAGCAGGTTGTGCTTAAGACCTTTAACAAGTAAAACATTCTCAATAGATGTTGAAGAATTTTACCAATACTACCTATACCGATAATTTTGTCTTTGCTATTATCTTTAAAAGTAACCAATCCTTCATCCTTTGGTGTGAGAGAAGTGAATTAAGTTTCATCTCCAGTCATATGTCTTGCACAGTCACTATCCAAGTACCATTGATCCTTTTTGGAGTTAGCTTGAAAATATACCTATAAAACAAACAACTCAACCTTTGACCTTTGGGACCCAAATCATCTTGGGTCCAGTGGGTTTAGTTTTTAATGTTCCTTTTAGAACCCAAGTTTTCTTGACAGCATGAGATTTTTGTATAAGGAAACATTGATTTGCAAAGTGACCTCTCTTATGACAATAAAAGTATGTGATTGTAGCTTTTGAAAACTTTTTATGTTTAAAAACATTGTAACCTATTCCAGCCTTGTCAAGAGAGCAATTTCGTTTACCAAGCATAGCATCAAGTTTATCTCTTCCATTGACACATTTAGAGAGAGATTTTTCTAAATCAGTGACTTTTTCTTTTAAACAGAGTTTTCCTTTTTCAAAATTTCATTTTCATTTTGTAACTCTTCACTTTCTTCTATGAGAGTGGATACCATATTCTTGAGAAAATTATTTTTGATGCCTAACTTTTTATATTCAACAATCAAATCATCGAAAAGCATCTTACAATTCATTAAAAGAAAAATCAGAATTAGTTACCTCTGTTTCATCTTCATGTGCCATAAGACATAAGTTGGTTACTTTATGAGTTTCAGATTTATCTAAGCTTGAATCTTTACTATCACTCCATATTGCAGCTAGAGCCATCTTTCCTCTTTCTTTCTTTTCTTTCTTTTTCAGCTGAGGATACTCATTTCTCTTGTGTCCTGGCTTTTTGCATTCATAGCATATAATAGTAGAATCCTTATTGTTGGATTCATCCTTTGCTTCAATCTTCTTTCCTCTTTTCCACCTTCCTTTCATAAATCTCTTGAATTTTCTTGTGATGAGAGCAAAATCTTCCTCATCTTCTTCTTTATTTCCAGATTCATCTTCTGATGTGGTGGACTTAAATGCAACAGACTTATTTCTCTTATCCTCTTCTTCTTGAGCATTCTGTTTTCGGATCAGCTCATAGGTCATAAGAGAGCCAAGAAGTTCTTTAAGAGGTAGAGTGTTGAGGTTTTTAGCTTCTTGTATGGCTGTCACCTTTGCTTCCCATGTCTTTGGCAGTGATCTTAAAATTTTCTCACATGTTCACTGTTAGGATATACTCTTCCAAGAGACTTTAAACCATTAACAATGTCAGTGAGTCTAGTGAACATCTTAGTCATAGACTTATTAGATTTCATTATAAATAATTCATAATTATGCACAAGAATGTTAATTTTTGACTCCGTGACCTGATTGCTCCCTTCATGAGTCCCTTCAAGTCTATCCCAAATTTCTTTGACAGATTCACATGTAGAAATTCTATTGAACTCATTTGGGTCTAATGCACAATATAAAATGTTCATAACTTTAGCATTAGATTGCATAAGCTTCATGTCATGCTCATCCCATTCATTTTTTGGTTTAGGGATAACTTCCCTTTTAATGAACTTGCTGGGAGTTTTAAAACTATTAACAATAATCATCCATAACTCATAGTCAATAGATTGAACATAAATTCTCATTCTATTCTTCCAATAGTTGTAGTTTGTATCATTAAACATAGGAGGTCTGTTGATGGATTGACCCTCACCTAGAGAGCTTCCAAACATGGTTGCCATGAATTAACTCTAAGGATGTTAAGCCTTTAAACTAGAGTATTAGCTCTGATACCAATTGTTGGCCCAAGAAGGCAACCCAAGAGGGGGGTGATTGGGTTTTATAGAATTTATAACAAATTATGCAACTAAAAACAGTTCATATATTTCAACAATAATTAATTAAAGTGTATATCAAGCAAGTAAAGTATATATCAAAGTATATATCTATGCAAGCATGTATAATGAGCAAATAATCAAAACAGAGTAAAAAAAGAAGAGCACCAGATTTATAGAGGTTCAGCCAACTTTGCCTACGTCCTCTCTTCTTCAATTCTCACGAAGGTATTCCATTATGTAGCACTCTTTACACAGCTGTTGGTTTTGCCACAAGTGCCCAGCTTACTCTTACAAAAGCTTCTTCCCAAGTTTTCAAAACCCAAGAGATTTTGTCCAAGATTCTCTCAAACTTACAAGTGTTTTTACCTAAGAACACTCAAACTTACTAGTTTAGAGACCCACCCAAGTAAAATGAATAAAGGTTATACAATGGCTAACTCTCCTAATGAGTAGATGAACAAGTACAGCTCAATGAATAACCTTAAACATTCAGCAAAAATATGTGGCAGTTAAGGCACAAGAAATTTTTAGCTTTAAGCTCTTTATTCCAATGGTATAATCACTCTCTCTTTTTTTTTTTTTTTTTTTATAGAAGCTGTAGGTATCTTGTATTCAAAGCTATGAATTGATTCTAGCTGTTGGAGAAGTATGAGAGACGTTTTGGTGGCAGATCGCACTATTACACTTGTCAGAAATATAGCCGTTACTACCGGGGGTTAACTCCTTTTAGAATTTGCTTCAGCATTCTGCCTTGAGGGGTTAACTTATAACTTGTAGAAGTCAACTTTTTTGGTCAGAATCTGCAAACTCAACTCTCTGTCCCAATGAGTCGACTCTTTTGCAATAAGGGGTCGACTCTTTTAAGCAGTTTTCAAAATTTTCAGGCTATGTTGAAATGAGTCAACTCGTGAATGATGAGGGGTCGACTCTTTTGAGTCGCCAACAGATTTTCAAGGCTCTGTTTGAATGAGTCGACTCTTGAAACTTTAGAAGTCAACTTTTTTTTACCAAAAAACTTATTTTTGCAGGTTTTCTTCATTCTTCTCCAAAGTCTCCAATCTTTTCAAGGATTATCCAAATAATCTTTTTAAGGCTTACAAATACTTCTTCAAGGCTTAATGACTTCAAAAACATCTTCAATCCCTTCTAGATGAATTAATTTCATTTTAATTACTTGTAGAGCTCTTTAATCACAATTACTTCATCCATTGATTCAAGTCTTCTTCAAGATCTTTAAGAGAGCTTCCAAGACTTAAAATCTTCATTTCTTCAACTGATTTTCTATCCTTCTTTGAACATCTTTAATCTCTTTACTTGCTCTTCTAAGAAAGCTTTCCAAGTCTTGTGATTTCTTCCATACTATTAAGATATCTTCAAATCTTCCAAGAAAACTTCCATGTCTTTGAGTTAGTCTCTTCTTCTTTGACATCCATCATATTTGAAATTTCTTCATTCTCTGTAATATCAACTTTGTTATCTCATCATACTTTTCATTCTTCATTCTAATCTTTACATCACAAATCCTCCATTATGATGAACTTCAAGTCAAGATCTAATTAATAATTAATGTGGACACTAAGTAGAATTATTAGATCATTAAACCATATTTTGTTTTCGTCAAAATCAAGGTATTGAGTCAACAAAAGAGAGAGAGAGAGAGAGAGAGAGAGAGAGAGAGAGAGAGAGACTGCTTACAGATCTGTAATGAAGAAAAGAAGATGAAATGTTTGGGCTCCACTTTCCAACTGCTCCACATTAGGGTAAAAGTGAATGGGTCATTATTGAGAATAAACAAGGTGTAAAAGTGAACATTGCTTTTAACAGGTTCAACCAATGAAAAATACTACCATCAGCCGCGACTGATGGTCAATCGTCGGATGATGGTGGCCATCTCAACTGGGATCCACCAGCTGATGGTGGACCCAAGTTGATGTGGCCATCATCAGTCAGTTACTGACCATCAGTCGTGACTGATTGTAACTGTCCTCTCAACCAATAGTCTCTTACCATGTCAGAATAATATAAAATTTGTGAACATATTACACTTGATTTTTAAGTTTTTTGAAATTGATAACATACTGAATTTTTTTTAAAGATTCATGCTTGCAAAATTTTCAATAGGTTACATCTTATCTCATCTATCCAATCAAAGCTAAGTTTGGATTTTGAATTTCTAGAAAAAGTAAGAAATAAATGAAAGGGAAAAGGTAAGAAAATAAAATAAGGTAAACTAGTTATTTTTATAGATCAAAAAATTTAGAAAATTACAAATATTCTTTATCTAATTTATTAAAAAAATATTCTTTGGCTAATTTATTACAATATTTATTTATTTAATATTTGTATATAGATTTATGACATCATAGTTCAATACCGATTCGATTTCGGTTGAACCATTGACCCGGGACACTCAGTCTTTTTTTGGATTGCTCAACGGTCCTGGTTTCAAAATATTGAATTGCAAACAAACATAAGACTAGTTTGGATAACCCTAATTCGGTGACTAGTATCGCTGCTGAATAAACGCCTGACTGACGGGACAATCCCGAACAAGGAGTCTTAAGATTTTCGGTCCTAGGGGTGTCCTTATCCTAGGACACCTTGCCAGGCCAGGAAATCAAACACGCCATTATTTGAAAATGTACTACCGATTTCTACAAGGGTGGGCCTATTACTAGGCAATCATGACATAGTCAGGCCAATAATCTACAAAATTAACACTTTTAAATTCTCTTCAATCTTGCTTTTGGGGTAATTTTGTCAATTCATAATAAAATTTTCCTAATAACAGCAAAATTGTCTTGACTATATGGTCACCCGTTCTATAAGTAGCTACCATCCTTCAATGTGTCAATATCTTTATATCCGACCATTTTCTTCCAACTAGTTATTATTCACTTAGACTATGTTTGAAGCTTAGATTTGTCAAGATAAATCAAATTACTTTTTTGTATTCATTTTTTTTGTAGGTAACCAAACAAAAAAATAGATTTTTGTTTGATTTATACCTATTTACTTTCTTCTAATTTTTCTAACTTGACCAAATAAAAGAAAAGAATTTAGCATCTTTCACTTTGATTTCTTTTCCTTTTCTTTTTCCTTTTTCTTTCCATCGAAAAATCCAAAACCTAAATATAGCATTATAATAAAAGACTCCAGAAGAATTATTGGACTACATTGATTCACTTTTAAAAATTAAATAAAAGAAATGAAAGTTGAGGGATGATATTGAAATAATGGACAAAGTTAGATGGAGAAAAATTATTTTTTATCCCAAAAAAAAAAATACACAATAAATAGCTCAACCAATGTAACTGCAAAAGTGTGACCGAGCAGCAAAATAGTTTTCCGCTGCCGGGATTTGAACCGGAAAGTTCACAATGCCTTTGAAATGTTGTGCTACAGCGGATTTTGAGAAATTTCTTGCGCAAAGTATTATATGACCACTATTCTTCTAACTGCTCTATAAATGCTCTTAACCCTTTTATTATTTTTTATTTATTTTTAAGTCTTTCATTATAAAGCTTATAAAATTGACCAAATCCGGAAGGCATTAACCTCACTAGGGATGCCTAATTCGTTTATATTTATTCCAAACCCTTTATATTGTGGGAGGCGCAATCACTATCATGAGTACTAAGTCATATTTTAAACTTGACGAATTGCCCCTTTCATGAGTACTAAGTCATATATTTTATATCTAATGTATAAAGTGAGAATACAAATTTGGTGTTTTCCTATGAAGTGAGAATACTAATTTGGTGTTTTCCTAAATTTGAAGTCCATGTCAATAATCTTTCTTATTTCCTTAAAAAAACTAACAGTTTTTTCTATGACAGTATGAAGATCTTTAGGTCATTTATAAACAATTCAAAATTTAAAAAGTGGAGTTAATAACAGTAAGGGGTGGATAACTACACAAGAAATATAATGACATACTTTTATTTATAATAAATATGAAGCTATTTCTTTATACACACACACACACACACACACACACACACATATATGTAAAATTCATAAATATTCTTACCAATCTTTACCCAAAATTTCCCTGGGCAGCAGGTCACCCATAAGTGATGCTCAAAATTTTGAAGAATAATTAAAAAAAACGAACTTATGCTTTCCATCTCACTATTCTACACTCAAACGACAAAAAATTTAATTGCACAACTAATTAATTTTCATAGCCATGATGGAGATGGAGAAAATTAATTACATTTTTCATGAGATAAAGCTCAGAATTTACACTAATACTCTTCCATCTTTTTTTTCTCTTCTTTGTCTTCTGTATAAGCAAAGCAATTTAGATTCTCACGCTTTTATAAGCAACGGAATTTAAATTATTGCCATCTTCTTTTCCGCCTCTTTCTTCTTGTTCTTTTGTATAATGGAATTTAAATTCTCATGTCCACTACAAAATAGGTCTTGTCGTAAATTAAAATTATTTCCCTATATTCCATTTAACAAATTAACCAATGTTATCCTTTCATTGCTGAAAATATTTTCTTGCCAATATTACTAAATGAGATTTAAAGGTTTGTTCATAATATTTTCAAAAAGTACTAGCCTTTTTGCCAGCTCAAGAATTTTCAAAGTTTAGAATTTTAAATTCCACTTGAAGCAAATCAACCTCATGATCTGTTAAACAGAACAATGAGATAGCCTTTCCGCAGTTGAATTTAGGGAATCCTTTTCGGCCACGGAAGACCATTTATGAAGATGAAATGTGTTTAGTGATGAGCTGAACATGGGCTTCCAAACACTTTTTCTTATGCAATGTTTGAATCTTATATTTGGGACGGAAAGAAAAAGGAAAAATAAATAGAAAAGATACGAAAAGAAAATGAAGTGAAATAGCTAATTTTTATTTATTTTGGGGTATGAAAATATAATAAATAATTTTTGTTTCCCTCTCCCTCTCCCTTTTCCTTGACAAATCCAAAAATCAAACATTGCGTAAGTGCAATTTTTTTTTTTTTAAACTAACAAGGAGTGTTTATCTTGACCCAATATATTTACTACAATAATTAACAAACTCATGTGGTTCAGTAATATCTGATGCCTCTAGTGCTTCAGTTGTTGAGTTCTTGAATTTGACTCTCATTTGTGGTGGATTCATAGGATAATTGTTAGGTTTATTGCAAGGTTGTGTTTGTTGGACTTTCTCAAAAGTAGTGTTTGGGTTTTGGAATTTTTTTTTTTAACTACAGGGTGTCCAGACATTTGACTGACTACTCCCTAAAACTTATGCGAGTTTACTGTTCATATAAACTATGTAAACTTTATACGTTAAATGAATAATTACGGGTCACAGGGGGCATGTTAACACTAGATCAAACTAGGGTTTTGAATTTGTTTTATTTATATTCACTTTTTGTGAATAACCAAATAAAAAGTAATTTTTTTGACAAATACTTAATTAATTTATTCTCATTTTCCTAACCCAACCAAACAATAAAAAAGAATTTAGAATACTTCACTTTATTTTCTTTTCCTAAATTTTTTTCTTTTTATTTCATTCAAATCCAATATCTAAACATAGCACTAAAATAAAAGACTCCATAAGAATACATATATTAAAAGAGAAACTAACTAATAAAATAATGTTCAAAACAAAATAAAAAAAATACGAAGTAGTGTATGTGCCAAAAACTTCCGCTGCTAGGAGTCCAAACCGGAAATTAACAATTCCTTTGAAATATTGTGCTACAACGGATTTTGTTTATTGTTATACACAAAATATTATTAAATTGCTAATTGTTGCTCCTAACTCTCCCTGCCTATAAAAGTTCTAACCCTTTTCTTGTGAAGTCTTTAATTATCTTCTGGGAATTAAGAAGAAACATGCATTACATAATAATAATACGGAGTACGGGAGCCCTTCATATGCTAATTGAACTTTCATTTCTAAATTAGGAGTTTTTCATTTCAAAATTTCTCTCATTTTATTTTTTTTGAAGTTTTTGTTTTTGGTAATTAAGTATGCCTAGACCATTAGACTTGTGAGTGTGTGACGTTTCATTGTAAATGTTATTTATAAATTTTATGGTTGTATAACATTGTTTTATATTCTAAACCCTTATTTTGTAGTAAATAGTGTCCAACGAAAAGGTATCACGTGAATAACGGAACCAATACTTTACTCCTTTTGCACTTATTTTAGAATTCATTTATACTTATTCGTCTACACGACTTCATAAAATCAAAATAAAGACAATTGAGTCCCTGTTGAGCTTTATCATGCCATGAATAACAACCAATTAGAAGGGCCGGCCCAACAATTAGTTGGACTTCATACCAAGTTTGGGGTTTCAAGCTTGATCACTCTCCATTTCTCTTGTGACCACTTATCATTCATGCAAATATATTGAGTTTACATGGCTTTAAATGACTGTATGGTTAATTTCTATGGCTATTTTACGTGTGGACCGTGATCTTATATGAGTTCGAGAGAAGGTTGATCCTTATTCATAAAAAAAGATAAGTTGAGGGAAAATTAAAGCCAGTATAGTTTAAAATTCTAAACAGTCAACTCAATTTCAAGAAAAATAAAAAGAATCAACATTTGTGGATGCATAAGGCACTTATTGAACAGGAGTTACCAATTTCTACAAGGGTGGACCTATTACCAAGACAATCCTAGCTTGGCAGGCAATAATTTACAAAATTTCCTACTTAAATTTACTTAAGGAAAAACTTCATTTTTGCTCTTTTTGTTTCACGTATATTCATTTTTACCATCTTAGTTTCAACACTTCTAACTATTGCCCATTCTCCCTCATTTATGCCTTCATTCCAAAACAAACCGTTTCATAAATTTTTCTTAATGTGCCCTTATGCCACTTGTTATAGCTCCAAAATTTTCTTATCAATTTCAATACCTCATTCTCATTATATCTTGTTTTTGTTAATTAAATTTGTGGCCTTTAACTCAAAACAGATAAAGAAAAAAAAAACTAGTTTTAAAAAAACCTATTTCTTTTTTTTTTAACCCAATGAAATTACAATTGTTATCACTTTGCGTCTCTAATGTTGGCTTCATTAAGACATACATGCTTTAAAATGTATTTGATACTCATAATTTATTGGTGACCCAACATGTTATACAAAAATAAATTATGAGTTTACAAAGTTGTTTAATGTCAATAATATAAAAAAGAAAGGTTTAGAGAGCAATTTGAGTCCATACCAAAACAATAGGAGAAAAAAGAAAAAGAAAAAAAAGTAATTAGAGAAAATGGATACCATGAAGAAGATAGAATTTTTTTTCTACTTTTTTACTTCCAACTTTTGTAGGCATTTGCAGAGGATAGACTAGAAAAAGTATGAAATGATTTTTGTTTTTTAAATAGAGCATAAATAGTAAAGAAGAGGCAATAATAAGGAATGCTGAAATGAAGAGGATAAAAATGAATATATATGAGACAAAGTGGGTAAGAATGAGATTTTCCCTTCACTTTATAATTTTGACATAGAGGCAATTTTGTCAATTTACAATAAATTTGCCTTGATAACAGCAAAATTGTCATGCCAATAAGGTTAACTCTTATTGGTTATCATCCCTCAACATCTCTACATGCTACCCGGGGTTGCATTTTTTTTTCTCATTTTCTAACCCTACTAAACAAATTTAGCATATTTCACTTCATTTTCTTTTCTTATAACTTTTTCTTTTTCCTTTTCTTTTTCCTTTTTATTAACAAATTCAAGCTCTAAACATAGTATTATTATGATTATAAAGGCAATACTTGAGATTGGTCAAGTCGTGTTTAGTTTTCATATGACTAAACTGCCCCTTTAAACCATAACCATTTTAAATTGTTTATCTATAATGGGTGAGTGGAAAAAATAATGGATTTTTTACCATGTGGTAACATGTGCAAGCATAGTGTATGCTACCTTCCAGTTAAAAAAAAAAAAAAAAAAAAACTCCAAAAGAATAAATATATAAAAGAACCACCAAACATAATAATGTTCAAAATCATATATGTATATAAAAGTTGTGTTCGCCCCTATATTTTACCTCTTTTTTACGTGCCGCTCTAAATGCTTTAATACTTTTAAAATGCCACCTCAAAGGAGCAATTGACTAGATAACTATAAAATTTATTCGTTTATTCAATTTACTGTATTAATTTTGTAAAATAGATAAGATATATATAAGATAAGATTATTAAGTGACGTCATGTTAAATGACTTTTATAGAACTTAATACCTAAAGAAAAAAAGTGATCATAATTAAATAAAGTACTATATACATACACATATATATATATATATATTTAATTTTTGAAAAAATAATTTTTGTGTACTCTTTGCGTATATATATCTATATGTGTATATGTCGACCTTGATAATCAAGGCAATTAAAAAATTAATAACATAATAAAACTTACATGATTGAGTTGATTCTATAAAATAAAAAAAACAAAAAACTTTGTAGTTATATGAGTGGCCACCTCAATTTTGGATTGTATTATTACTTATTGTGAAATTTTGAATTAATTACTTATAATATTTCTGTTGTGAATTTGAATAAGTCTTAATTCTTAAGTATTGCACATGTTGACACATAGTATATAATAAGATTATAATAAAAGAAATAGTGCCATGTGCTGATGAATATATAACTCAACCAATGGAACTGCAAAAGAAGTGTGATTCAGCATAAAAAGAAAAGATTTCCGCTGCCAGGAGTCGAACCCGGAATTTCACATATCCTTTGAAAAATTGTGCTACAGCGGATTTTGTTAAGAGCGGTACACAAATTTATATATCACGCAATTGTTCTTCTAACTCTCGTCATACAGGTTCTTACTCTTTCATTTTTCAAGTGAAATTATTTTTTGTGAACCAAGAAGAAACATATGTATATTACAAAAAAAAAAAAACTCTTGGGTTTTGGTTACATCTTTGTGAGTGACTTTATAAATAAATACAAATTTAAATCTTTGAACCAACTCACATATATATTTCACTTTGTGAATTTTCGGGTTCAAATCCCAGCAGCGGAAATTCATATTTTGCAGTTCCATTTGAACTATATATTTATCAGCACATGCACTATTTCATTTTTCTATTTTTTTTGCTATTTGTTTTGAGCATTATTTTGTTTATTTAGATTTATATATATTTTTTGTCATGGAACTTTTATTTTAATGCTTTATTTAGATCTTGAATTTGTCAATAAAAAGAAAAATGGAAAGATCAAAATAAAATGAAGTGAAATATGCTAAATTCCTTTTTTATTGTTTCGTTGGGTTAGGAAAATAAGAATAAAATAAATAAGTGTTGCCAAAAATTATTTTTTATTTGGCTATTGACACGCCTCCAGATGTGCTTCAACTGGAGTCACTCCGCAAGGGTATGGAGGTCGCGCTTGTAGTAAAATCGGAGGATCTGGTGTCGTTCTCTCCCAAGAGAATTCTGCAAATATAGCAACAAAGCTCAACTAGCACGGGTACTTATCTTAATGGATTGCAAATGAAAATTCTTATATTTTCTTAACATAAAAGAAACCGAAAATATGTTGGTTTTGAGATGATGGTGGTTCTATGCTTCATGCAATAATTTAGTGACTAATAAAGACAACAAAAGCTAGTTTTATGTATTTAAGGAGAAAAGCTTGGACATGGTTGTTTTGATCCACCAATTCACAACAAGGGTTTCCAATGAGAGGTTTATAACTCAAATCAAGAATCACACCTTGGATTCTTGATTCGGAAAATGTCGACTATAAAAATGTGGGTTTTATTTGATTAAGCATAAAGAGAGAATCTATAATTGGTACTCTAGAATCAAACCTTAAACATATGCAATACTTATACCAACTGTTGATTTGTGCATAAATATTGCCAAAGGGTTATGAATATAAGTTTTTCTAATGAATCTCATGCTAAATCAAATGAAACCATATAATTTTGAGGATATGACTTTAAAGTTCATACAACCTATTTTCAACCCTTTGAAGATCTTTGGTGGATCTTCACAACCATATCCAAGAGGTATTTAGCTACTAGAATCCATGTCAAAGAACATAAAATAAGACAAATTTACCATTAAACTATATAGAACTAGTGTTTGGTTACTAAGAAAATGAGGGAAAGTGGCAAGAAAATGAGAGAAAATCATTCACTTCATATATATATATATATATATATCAAGCATTCATTTACAATGATCCAAAAGCAATAAAGAACATTAAATACAAAGCACTAAGAGTAGATCTAACTAAAAACCTTACAAGATAACAAAAATCCACTTTTTGGAGCTTCTTTCCCATCCAGATTCTGCAAAAAATGACCTATATCTCTTTTTGTCTCAAACAAAAGCTTTTATACTTTGCAGAAAAACAGAGTCTGTACACACCGATCAATCGGTGTACAACCGATCGATCGGCCGATCGATCGGTCTAGGCGATCGAACGCCCGATCGATCGCAAAATCGACCCCTCTGAAGTTTGCTTCTGTGTAGTCTGTTGAGGGAATTCCGACGTCACCAATCGAACGCCCGATCGATTGGAAAAACGCCCTCTCTGAAGTTTGCTGCAGAAGGTCAACAGAGCATCACCGATCGATCACAAGATCACCGATCGATCGGCCGATCGAACGTTCTGTGGACCGTTCGATCGGGCGATCGATCGGTCATCCTCAAAATTGCCCATTTGCCTTAGTTTAAGCTCCAATTCCTGTAAAAAGTGCACAAAAGGAGTTTCAATGCATTTTGAGAGTTAGAATACTAAATTAACACTGGAATTCAACTAATCAACTAACAATTTAAGCCTAAAGATTACTATTTCTAAGAATAATCAGCTATCCATAAAAAGTGAATATAAATAAACAAATCCAAGGCCTAAGTTTGATCCAGTGTCAGTTAGTCTTCATGCTAAGCATGAGCTCTTAAGTTCAATCTTTACTCATGTTCTGTCTGTTGACCCGTCATCATTCATACAATGTATGAACTTTGCATGATTCGTCTGGATGACTATCTAACCCACACGAATTCGATGGAATAGTCATCAAAGGCTTGTACATCCTGTGACCCAAATATTTGAATAACTACTAATTGGAAGAAAATGGTGCCAACCATTGGTAGGATATAGAGATGTTGACGGTGACACGATCAAGAACATTAATTATTTGTAGAAGCGGTGAACCTACTGGCAAGACAGTTTTGCTATTGTTAGCACACAAATTTATTGTATAGTGACAAAATTGCCCCTAACTCAAAATTACAAAGTGAATTTAGAACGGAAATTTGTAGATTGTTGCCTTGCTAATAGCCTGTTTTGGAAAATTTTCTCAAATGTGCTTAATGTTGTATTTGGAATATAAATTTATCAAGAAAAAAGTAAAGAAGACAAAAAGTGAGGGAAAAAAGACAAAATGAAATGTTATTTTTGAGCGTCATAATGTACTGTAACCTGAGGTGGGAAGTCTATGAATGTGGAGTTATGAATGGAAGGTAGTTGGAGGTTGTTCATGGCTTGCTAAGAATCAATTGGTAATTAATGGTCTTTATTATGGTTTGGTGAAGACAAATTAAAATTTTAAAAAGAAATGACTTATTGTCAAGTAATGTTATTTTCACATCATTCTAGTGGACTTTAGTTACATCTTTGTGTTGGATTTTATAAATAACTAAAAATTTATGTCTTTGAACTAGCTGGCATATATCTTCCACCATGTTGAACAACACACTCTGAGTACTCTGGATGATGACAAGCTAGTACAAATAAAAGACTAAATGTTTGAATTGTAGCGTGAGTAGGTTGAAAAACATTTAGCCAGTTGATAGCATCAAAACAAGCTTGAGCCTCTGCCACAAGAGAAGAACAAGCCTGCAACTGTTGGACATCTTCCATCAATTTCTGATATTGAGAATTATGAACATAACATGTCGTTGCTGCTCGAAAATTGTTTTTGCACCAAGCCCCATCAACAAACTTATTCACATATACAGCTAAAATTATAGGAGACAAATTTTATTTTAAATAAAAAATAATACAGTTAATGGACAAATAATAACACGTGTCCTTTATTTAGATTTGCTTGGATTTTAATTTCTGAATTAAAATTTTTTCATTTCAAAAGTTTCTCTCATTTTTTATTTTTTGTTTTTTTTATTAGCATGCATTGACATTTAACTCGCGAGTGTATGACGTCTCATTCTAAATGACATTTATAAGTTTTACAGTTGTACAACATTATTCTACATATAAATATCCTATTTTGTAGTAAATACAATTCGATGAAAAAGTATCTGGTGAATATTGAAACCAATACTTTACTATTATTATACTCTGGAATAATCATTTTTTTTATTTTATAAAATTCTCATAATTCGTCTTCCGCAAACCATAATAAAGACCATTAAGTACTTGACCTTTATTATTCTATCAACAACAACCAAATAACAATAACCAACCTCATGATAAATGTGAGGTTTCAGGTGCAATCCTCCTTATGTCCTCTTGTGGCCAGCTATCATTCATGCATTTACTTGAAGTGTATATATTCTATGTGGATGATATCATGTACGTGTTCAAGAAATAGTCGGTTGAAGGCTTGGACACTTTATAGTAAAAAAAAAACACCAAATATTTTCCTCCGATTTTCATAGAAATTAAGGTGACAGCTTGATCTTGACCGACCACAAAAAAAGAAAAAAGAAGAATTGATTTGCCTTTGCTCATATGTTAGTGCTTTAGCGGTTGCTGATGATTTATTATCTCAATAAAATATTCATTTAAAGCGAGGATAATTAAAGTTAATTTTTTGAGAAGTTTATAAATGAAAAAACATGGTACGATATGTTTTGAAATAGTAAACAATCAACTCAATTTCAAAAAAAATAAAAAGGAATCAACTTTTATTGACGTATAAAGTACTTATTGGAAAGGTACTACCGATTTCTACAATGGTGACCTTATTACCAGGAAATCTTAGCTAGTAGCAAGGCAATAATCTACAGAATTTTCCTTCGAAATTCACTTTATAAATTTGATTTAGGGGCAATTTTATCAATTTATAATAAGTTTGTGCTGATAACATAAACTAAATCTTACCAATACGGTCACCGCTTTTACAAATAGCTAATATCCTTCAACGTGTCAACATCTCTATATCCTAGTAACTAGTTATTATTTAAATATTTAGGTCTTGGATTGTTTTTACTTTTCGTAGTTATAGGGTGTTCAGGCATTCGACTAACTACTTCCTCTGTCTCTTACAGGTGTACTGCTAATACGAAGCATGTAATAATAAAAAGTTCCATGAATGATGACGGGTCACATGGGGAGCGTGCTAACACTTAAAAACTGGATGTTTGACAAGTACTTATTTAATTTATTCTCATTTTCCTACCCCAATCAAACAGTAAAAAGAGAATTTAGCTATTTCACATCATTTTCTTTTCCTATATATTCTTCTTCTTTTTTTTTCATTGACAAATCCATGATCTAAACATAACATTAAAATAATACATCTATAAAAAACAAACTAACAAACAAAATAATGTTCAAAACAAATAAAAAAGTAGAATAAGGAAGTAGTGCATGTGAAGTGTGTCCCAGCAACAAAATTAATTTCCACTGCCAGGAGTTGAACCCAGAATTTCACAAATTTGTTGAAATGTTATGCTACAATGGATTCTGTTAGTTGTCATGCAAAACAAAATTATTATATTGCTAATTGTTTCTCGTAGGTCTCCCAACCTATGATCGAAAGTCCTAACCGTGTTCTTGTGAAGTCTTCAATTATCTTATGAGAACTAAGAAGAAACACATGCATGACATCATAACACTGAGTATAAGAGCCCTTCTAACGAGTATAAAAAAACGCTTCTAACAAAAATATGGGCTTTAGTTATATTTTTACAATAGATATTACAAATAACTAAATATTTGAACCTTCGAACCAGTTGACATATATCTTTCACCACAGGTTAAAATACTCATTCCAGAGACTCTGGAAACAACAAAGAACTTATACCAACAAATCATTTTATGTTTGAACTGTCATGAGCATATTGAAACACAGCTAGTTGAGAAAATCAAAACAAGGTCGAGCTTCTGCCATAAGAGGAGAACAAGCCTACAACTTAGGGACATCGTCTGCCAAATTTTTTACTTTGAGAATCATGGACATATCATGCGCCTGAAAATTATCCTTGCACCATGCCCCATCAACAAACACATTCGCATTACTAAAATCATAGAAAATATAATTTTTTTTAAATTAAAATAATACGATAATATGCAAATAATAACTCGTGTTCTTTCAAGAGATTCACTTGGATTTTCATTTTTGAATTAAAAATTCTTCATTGCAAAAGTTTCTCTCATTTTTGGTTTTTGATTTTGGTAAGCGTGCCTTAGTGTGTTACGTCTCATTGTAAATGACTTTTATGAATTTTATGATTGTATGACATTATTTTGCATACAAATGCTCTATTTTGTAGTAGATAGAGTAAAAAAAAAAAAGTATAAAGTGAATATCACAACCAATACTTTACCACTATAGTACTATTATACTTAGAAATAAGCATTTTCCCCCTAAAATTCTAATAATTTGTCCTCACAACTTCACCAAACCAAAATAAATACCATTAAATACAAGTTGGCCTTTACTATGCCATGAACAACAATCAATCAAAAGGGATGACCCAGTGGTTGGTTGGTCTTCATACTAAATAGAGGGTTTTTAGTTTAATCCATTCTCATACTTCTTGTGGCAAGCCATCATTCCCCTAAAGTACGGGTGTGCATGGATCAGTTTGGTTTGGGTTGATGGCTAACCCAGAGCCGAACCGATCTTCATCGCTTCCAGGATTTTGGACCCAGGACCGAACTAATCGTCCCATAAAATCGAACCGAACCGACCCGACTCAAATTGGTTTGGGTCAATTCCTCGGTTCTGGAAAAGCTGGGTTGGGTCAGGTTGGGTCCCGTCGATTTGAAGTTTTTGAATGCTCTACAAAAAGAAGAGGTAATGTTCAAGAACATGTTCAGATTGCCAAAGCAAAACAAAAAGTGATCAAGGGAGGGAGATCATCACATTTTACTTCATTGTGGAACCATAGCATTCTCAAACATAACAAAGAGAGCTAGCAATCATGCATTGGTGAAAGCATTACTTTTACTGAAACCTAATCGTATCGCAATAAAACTAGATTTTCAAAAAAATTCCCTAGAGCGAAAGCATTGCTTCTACTGAAACCTGATTGTATTACAACAAAACTAGATTTTGAAAAAAAATTTGTAGGTGGGATTTTTAGAAAGGCCTAGTTGAACTCTCAAATTGAATCGATGTGCACGAACAATCTGCAAGAGAAGAAGATGATGAGAATATCTCAACACTCCAATGATTAAGTTAGAAAGCTTAATCATAATAAATTGAATAGAATATTAGAGAGCTAGAACTCAAGTGAACGTACCTTACACCTTTAGTGCATGGGGGTATTTATAGGTTTCAAAATGCCATGTTCCCTTTGGAAATTGGAGTCACTTTCCTCCTAGGAATCTTTATTAATTGAGTCAGTTTAATGTTTTGGACTTATCTTTTATTTGTCCTAATTTACTTAGGAATAGGATTCGTATTATGGGCTTCATTAGTCCTAAAACCTTTTGGATTAAGATCCATGGGCCGGCCCCTTTGGGTCCTTGCCTCTGGTTGGCATGGGCCCAGTCCGACAGGTCAGCTCCAATAGGCCGACTTTACTGGGTCGGTCTCTCTTGGTCTTGGGCTTGGCTCTTATTGGGCCCATAATTGCCCCCCAGCCCTTATGCCCTATTTGGACAAATAAAGGGGGCAAGGGCTAAGATTTGCATTTAAAGCTTGTCCTTTAGCCTTTTCGTCGCTTCGCACCACGTGGAAATTTTGTACCAGTCCTGCAATCGAAAGGATGTGTCAAATGGGCGTCCGAGGTGATGGCTGGGCCAGGTGTCATGATTGTCGCAACTGAACCGATGACACGACTCACTATAAATTGGGTGCATCTTCATCCATTCTCAACATTTAAACTTGGCCTAAGACTTCTAGTGAGAGAAAGAGAGAACCGATCTTGCCCTAATGCTGTAAGTCTTTTGAACCTTTGCTTTCTTTTTTTTCTGCCCTACTCTTCTGTAGTGGTCCCCTGATGCCGACTCGCCTTAGGAAACTTGTGGACAACCCAGTAGTTGTTGCTGCTTTTAACTCTAGATACAACATTGCCAACCAGGTTGGCATTAAGTTGGTTGACCTAGATGATTATAGGATGGAAGAAACCAAAAAGGGGATGCCTTTCCCCGTGATTGCCATCGTAGAGGGTGGTAGTAGATTTTCCTTACACCCTTTTCTTGTAAAATTTCTTCAACACCATGATATATGTCCTGCCTAAGTCAGCCCAAATGCTTATCAGATTATAATGGGGATGCTTGAGTTGAACTAAATTCTAGGTGTTAACCTAGGGCTTGCAGAGCTTGACTTTTGTTATACTCTGTGTAAAGTCGGGCATGATAGTTAGAAAGTCTACCTTAGGGCGATCGACAAAAATAGAAAAATAGTAAAGTGTCTCCCATCTTTAGGTAAGTGCGTAGATGATGTCAAAATATGGGTTTCTGGCCCTTGGGAGTTTGGCAACCTTCTTGCCGACCAAATGTTGTTGAGTCGATGTCGTAGAACTCCCAGAGAGTTAGGTTGGTGTCGACCCCTTACTTTTCATGTGTATTGACTTGTACATGTTTAACTTGCCTTGCTTTGATTTGTTCAGCATCTGGTAAGAACAGAAGGCAGACGTGGGGTGTCAACTTGACCGATTTGAACAAGGTTCTGAACTAAAGAGGCTCTGGTCAGCTTCATGATATTGTAAGGACCCCTCACATCTTGCTGAACTACCCACTCCGGTTTTCCACCTTCACCACCTCGTCTTGGATCTTTGCAGGCGTGATTGCCAAGTTATCGGAAGAGGGTGCAGCTAGTGAGTTCGCCGAAATCCCAGTAGGGATTATAATTGAGCGCATACTCCTTAACGACTGAGTGTCCATTGATGACTTGCCTTTTGACGCGCTGCCACTAGTGGGGAGTTCAGGGACTTGAGTCATTCAAGACGTGGTCTTAGTGACCTCAAGAGTTGGCTTCCCAAGTTGGATGTCATTTGAGTTGCCTCCAACCACAACTGACGCAGCGGCCCATCCTGCTGATTATCTGGTCCAAGACGTATCCTCAGATCGGTCAAGGTCATTCGAATTGACGTCAACTTCATCTCCATTCATAGTGCATGATCGCCGAGCTACAACCAAGATTGGCAGAAGCATAAGCTAGTGTACCCTTTGTCCTCAGATTTCAATACTCCCGATATGATGAACTTGAGGGAGATGGTGCTGTAGAAGGCGGCAAAAAAGTTGAAGAAGTTGGGGAAGCTGGAGGCTGAAATAGCGAAGCCCATTCCCCCTAGCCCCATTATAGAGGTCAGCTCCTCTAAACCTAAAAAACAGAGGAGGGAGACGAGGGCGTCGAAGAAAAAGCCAACGGCGAGGGACATACTGGTTGAGCCTACATCGAAGAAGGCCAAAGTTGTGCTAATAGATCCTCATCCAAGTAGCAGTGCCACATCTGATGATGCCGACTTTGTGGTTGTAAGACCCATCGTTGGTTGCCGTCGTATGCGACTGAATGACTACATGATCAGGTTGGCTGAGGTGGCGATGGGAGTGGTCGAAAGTAACCTCCGGCGGGTTAACATTGACTTGTTGGAGAGCAACGATGACCTATCGGTCTTTCTAGGAGCCTTCCACAAATCCCTGCTGGTAACTTTCTTCACCAATTTATTTTCAGTAATGACTTTTGTTAATTGTGTACTGATCTTGTCAAATCTGTTTTACTTCCATAGCTCTCTCAATGCTTTAGAAGTCATGCGCTATTTTCGAGTTCTGTCTGGAGAGCACAATAAACTCATTGAGGAGTATGCTAAGCCGAAGAGGGAGTAGATCAAGGCAAAAATGGCCCAACTAACCGTTGCAAAGGAAGTTGAAAAGGTGAAGATTACGTTGGACTAGGTTACAGCTGATTTGATCAAGAGGGACGACGAAGTCTCAAAGCTGCAGGGCGGCAAGGACATACTCTTAGTGCACTTGTTCAAGTCAAGGGACTCAAAGCCGACCTTATAAAGGAAAAGGCCGAGTTTGAGGAGAGGTATAAGCAAGGCATGATAGCTACTGCTGATGATTATGCCCTTTAGATGGTTGATCTCTCGCAGTCGATATTCATCGAAGGCTGGCACAGGGCTTTGAAGGAAATGAAAGTCGAGAGCTCTTCTAGTCTCTGGAGGAATATTTCGAACTACTTCTACACAACTTTGGGGGGCAACGCTGAGGATACCTCCAAGACGACTAAAGGTACAGACACTCTGGAGGTTCATGTTACAAGTGTATCCGAGACGGCTGAAGGTAATATCCCCAAGACGGATGAAGTGGACGTGTTGAAAACAGTTGAGGCTAAAATCTCAAAGATGGCTAAAGTTGAACCTACTGTTTTTGACTCGGCTGACCCTGCTAAGAAACCTACTGAAGATGTTATGGCTTAGCTTTTGCTTTAGTTTTTTATTAAAATAGTTGTACTTTTCTACAAAGACTTGTAATGGATTAGCTATTTTGAATGAATGTGGACTTTGTTATTTAAGTTGACTCTTGTATGGATGTTTCTCAGTAAAACCACACAATTTTAACTTTGGATTCTTGTTTTGTCTTGCCTTTATTGACCAAGGCCTTCATTGGCCGATCTGTCCAGTTTTTAGACAGGACCAAGTTTTTATATTTGGTTTTTTATAGCCTTTATTGGCCGACCTGCCAACAAGTCGGACAGAACCAAGTTTTTGCACTTGATTTTTTATGGCCTTCATTGGTCAACCTACCAACGAGTTGGATAAGATCAAATTTTTACACTTTGTTTTTTATAGCCTTCGTTGGCCGACCTACCAACAAGTTGGATAGGACCAAGTTTTTATACTTGGTTTTTTGTGGTTATCCTCTTTGTATGTTTGTCTATAGTTTTGCTGAATCACTTTGTAACTTTTAATAAAAAAATAATATATTATTATAGATTGTCGTAGATCATTACATCATTTGGGAAACACCCCTATTGATAGAATTTTCTGAGATTGTTAGCGTTCCAAAGTCAAGGTAGTTGTCACCTTTCTTCGACAATTTTTAGTCGGTATGCCCCCACGCCGACCTAGGACGCAACTCTGTAAGGACTTTCTCAGTTTGGGTTGAGCTTCCCTTCTACTAGATTCTTAGTTTCCCCCAATACTTTCCTTAGTACTAAGTTACCAGGAGCAAAAGCTCTTGGCTGGACTCGTTTGTTGTAAACTAGGCTAAGTTTTTTATGATATCCAGTAAGTTTGAGTAGGGTAGCCTTTCTCTTTTCTTCAATAAGGTCGAGGTCCTTTGCCAAAGTCTGGTCATTGAGGCTAGTGTCAAATGCTGCCGATCTAATGGTTGGAAGTCCGACTTTCAAGGGTATTACTGCCTCCACCCTATATGCCATTGAAAAAGAAGTTTCTCTGATAAATCTCCTTGGAGTGGTTCTCTAAGACCTTAGGACACTAAGCCCATCTTCCCTTAGCTTTTTCCAACCTCTTTTCGATTCCATTTAACATAGTCTTGTTTGATATTTCAACTTGCCCGTTACACTGCGGATAGGCCGACGTTGAATAGTAATTTCTGATCCCAAGCCCTTTTTAGAATTCTCTGAACATGTTGTCGTCAAACTGGGTACCGCTGTCTGAAACCAGTGCATGGGATATCCCGAATCTTGTAATGATGCTCCTCCATGTAAACCTCTTAGCATCAACTTCTCTGATAGTAGATAAGGGCTCTGCTTCCACCCACTTGGTGGAATAATCAGTTGCTACTATGAGGAATCTCTTATTTCCTAGAGCCCGGGGCAACGGGCTGATTATGTCCAACCCCCATTGTGCAAAAAGTCAGGGGCTAGTAATAGTTGTGAGGTCCTCAATGGGTTGGTGAATTATCGATAAAACCTTCTGGCACTTTTCACATTTCAGAACATACTGGGCAGCGTCCTTCTGCATATAAGGCCACCAATAGCCTTGTGAAATAGCTTGGTGGGCTAGGGATCTTCCGCCGACGTGACTCCCACAGATACCTTCATGAATTTCAAATAAGATGCCCTACACTTTGTCTGGGTGGACATAATGCAGATAGGGGCCAGTGAATGAGCTTTTATATAGTTCCTGATCACTCCCTAAAAGGGTGATACTTAACCACAAGTGCACAGCCACAATGTAGTAATAATTTCTCGTAAATTTGAGGTCAATCCCACATGGAAGATGGTTTACGTAAATAGGAAAACTTATCGTGGATCAAAAATCTTAAGAAAAACACTCCAATAAACAAAAATCTAATTTTAGGTTAAGAAAAAATTTGTTATCTAATTTAAACTAAGAAATAAAATGTCCTAGAATCAATTGTTCCAACCAATTGCGTCTCTTGGAATTCCGAAGGAGATAATTTAATAATTCAAATCTTTCGACTACGTCACAAGTCTCAGATTCGGAAGATTTAACAATAAAAACAACTGTTCTTCAAAACTTCAAATTCTATAACAAATTGGGTTGTTAGAATCAAGGACGAGTTCTATCGATTTGTGCAGTGCCTAGACTGAATATTGACTCACGTATAAACATTATCGAACATAATCAAACGTCCAGGTTTTCGAAGGTTTCTAGAACGTAGAAGAAGAAGAAAGAAGAAAGAAAAAATTAACTTTGAAACCCAAAATCTTACCTCCTTTGTTCATCTAAGATTTTCAATTAATCTTCACAATTGATCCCGAGATGGAATGTACGTACTTATCATAATAATAGATACCTAAAGCTTTATGTAAATTTATTGAAAGACTGAGTAATCTGATTACAGGAATTAAAAACTGAATGAAAACTATGAATAAACTACTCTAACCTAAAACCTAGAAAAAAAGGTCAACCCTAGAACAACAACAATCCTAGCTTTTAGAGGCTTCTAAGAATTTGCAAATCCGTAAAACTGTTCGAATGCCCATGATACCATTTGAACAGTGTGTTGAACGCACTTCGAATGGAAAATTTATTCCCTGTATCTTTCGCACACGCTTCGGACCTGAACCTGGTGTGAACCCGTTTGAGGTAGCATTCGAACCCCACTATGCACCGTTCGAACGCACTCCTTGACCATTCGAACTGCTTTCGAATGCAATTTTCAATTTAGCACAAATTTATCCTTTTTAAGCTAGGATTCCTTAAAACAAACATAAAACCAAATTAGTAACGAATTAGGATTAAAATAACATAATTAAACCTATTCTAAGGCTAATAAATAACTAATTAAGCCATGTAGATTGCACTTTTAGAGTACAATCATACCCCCCATCTAACCTTTTGCTAGTCCCTAGCAAAACACTAAGACCAAAAACATATCTCCACTGTCGTAGGAGTCACGAGTGCATTTAGCATATGCACTAAGCCTTTGAATACCTAGGTTACTCCAAGCAGACGAATGGTGTCTCGTGAGGGCTTACAGTGATGAATACCCACAAACATTTATCCATGTAATGCCAATAAGATATTAAAGACACATGAAACATGAATTAACCTTAATCAAGTCAAATCTCAATTCACCTAGATTATGAGTCATTGCAAAGTAAAGGCATAAAGCATTAAAGAAAGGAAATCACATTGAAATGTACTACTAACGGCTCATAACTCTAATGTTTTAAACTCATGCAATTATGTCCTTTATGCTTTGATCCAAATCTCATAAGACATACACTCATCAAAAACATGTAGCACATGGGTCTCTCAATTGGAAGCTCATCAAAAGAGTAAATGTACAAGGCATGCAAAAGAGCAACTCCAATCAACAAAAATCGATAAATTGTAAGTGTATCAACTTGGCATAGTTTCATGATAGAACATTTACAGTTTAAATAACAATTAGAGAATTCACATATGATGACTTATACTTAAAAGAATTGATAACTCATGTAATTCTGGATACGCTAAGGCTATGTGAAAGAAGAGCCAAGAATAAGGAGAGAAGAAGAAGATAAAACAACTCAACATATGCATTGCGCACAACACATGATGATCAATAAACACATACTTCCAGATTTCCAACTTTGCAATAATATTGGACTTTTTAACTTCCTTTTTTCTCTTTACCTTCAATTTTCTTTTTTTTTTTTCATCTCTTTTTCAACCCCATACACTTTTAAATTCACAACTATAAAAGCAATGCACTAACTTTATAATTTAGCATTGTTAAACTTTTCCAATTTCTGTGTCCACGAGTATCAAGAGAAGCATATAAACATGACCAGCTCAAAGGAATGAAATGGCCTCAACATAAAATCCAAAAAACATCAAGTCAAAACTTCAGAAGAGTATAAGATGTCAAGAACTCCAACTATTACTTAACATGCAAATCGAAATCAAGCATAATGAAACTATTGAATGAACGAAAAATCAATAAATTAACCTCAAGTAAGTGTGTATCACTCTGAAAATAACGTAAATAGGCTCTAAAGCTCACACGATATAAAATCTCCACCTTATAAGGACATGCATGCACAAGACAGAAACATAGAAAAATCATATAAGATACTAGTGCATAATAATTTAAACTCTCTCTTATAATAGGTTCATGATAAAAACATGTAATGTATCACAAGACAAAGGTGAATCAATAACAACTCAAACTCAGTCCAACACATGACTCCAAATATCCTCAACATTGTAATCGCATTGACATGAATAAAAATATAGTTCTCACCAAAAATCCTCTCCAACACATCCATCATGAATAAGAACTAATCAGTGTAAATATGGATAAATGTGCTAAATATACAAACTCCGATAACCACTATAAGATACCCAAACCTTTACCGAAGAACTCAAATGTCTAAAAAGTAATCAACATACCACAACATCTAAGACTGATCCATAAAACATGATAAGGTTTGAAGTATAATAAATAGAGATAACAAACTATCAGGCACATAAGCAAAATAGCACGAAGTATATATCCATTAATGTGCAATTGAGTTTTAGATACATAAGATGATATGAACATGCAAAAACTAACACCATATCTAAACTCTACCCCTCATCATCCTCGTCATCCCCAGCAGGCGGTGGCTGCATCCGATGATCCATACGACAAACTAAAACCATCATATGATCAAGTGTACTCTGTTGAGCACGGATATGGCACTCTAACATAGTAACATGATCTGTATGTTGCTCTTATACTACTGCTCTCTCAACCATGGCAGCTTTAATCCTCTCAAGCACGAGTCCCTACTGAATAAGGGCCTGACTTTGCTGCTCTAATGTGATACCATGTGCTGCCAAAGTCTGAGACTGCTGCTCAAGTCTCTCCAAAAGAAGCTAAATACTAGAAACTTGACCTAACTGTTGCTCTGCCTGCTGTGTAGGCTGAGCTCCCTTTGCATGCTGCTCAGGTGGTGCCTCAGGTGGAGGAGGTAAATGTCCCTTTAAACGTCTTATATTTGATGTATCTATGATCGACAACTGCTGAGCCTAGAGTAATCTTGGGATAATACCGACCCCAGCCTCCTCTATCACATAAGTGAGAAGACAACTAAAAAGGATGGCCCCCTGTGCTCTAGGATGCGCAAACTTAGTGTACAAAGCCATAAACATAAATCTCGGAAGATCAATAGTCTTAATCGTACTTATGGCCCAAAAAAGAGATGCTCTCAACCGACTTACGTTAGTATGACATGTGATTGGAAGGAGTGAATGCCACGAGAATAAAAACAAAGGCCGGTAACATAGTGCTAGTACCCTTACAGGTAACTGCTGTCAACCTATTGTAAGCACCCCATTTTTGCCCAATTGGCAATCTCCGGCCCAACCGGATTCGATTTCCAACATCACAACACATGCAAGCTCAAGATGAGCCTTTCAATCTCCAATCCAACCAACTGGTCGCTTCTCAGGTCCACAAGGATCCGCTTGAGCCTTAAGCACCATTATTCCAGGCAGTTTTCCGAACCGAGCGGTCCCGGAAACCAACGCCATCCAGGTAGCTTCTCGGGATCTGGCGACCTCAGGTACCAACACCTCATCAAAAATTCCAGACGGTTCACTTCTGGTGCCTGCTAGCCTGCCAATGTAGAATGTCCGTCATTCGGTAGTTCTCCGGGACTAAGCGTTCTCGGAGACCAACACCACCCTTCCAGGTAGCTTTCTAGGACCAGGCGTTCTCAGGAACCAACACCACCCCTACAGGTAGCTCTCTAAGAACGGGCGTTCTTGGAGACCAACACCGCACATGTAGTTTTCTGAGACCGGGCGGTCTCGGGAACCAACATCTAGGTCAACACCGGCGCCTGCTAGCCCGACTCAGTGAAAAATGACCAAATTTTCCCTTTGGGCCTCCAGGCACGTTTTGGGAAAGTTCAAAATCCCTCAAAATGATAAGCTCATCCTTCCAAAATGTTACTAAACCATAGGCGTCCCCCGCACGCCATTTGGTCCAAATTCGGTCCTATTTTGGCCCATTCTGGTCAAAATGACCATTTTATCCCCGAGCGCCTCGGCACGGCACAAACCCCGCTGAACGATAAAGGACTCTCTCAAACCATCCCTGAACAGTCCTACACAATCAACACAGCATAGCAAACCATTCCTGACCATTTCCAACCAACTCCGGTTAAAATGATCGCTTTGCCCTTAGAAGCCTAAAAATGCCCCGAAACAACACCAGCATTGGGGTTTCGAGCAAAAGGTTTCACCACACGTCTTTGTTTAACCCAAGGAGCACCCTACGACACTAAGCTTACACGACGCGATAAAAGTTCCCTACAACGTCTCGTAGACACTCCGCCTGAATTGTCTTTTTTCCTGACTCCCTCGTTATAACGCACCGTCAAACGACTTGAGAAATGCGTAAATCAGGGAATTCTCGAAAGCTCGTCCATAGATTGTTCCATCGATACGGCTCAATCAAGTAGATCACCTCCCGAAGCCCTCCATCGTGCGGTGCGAAAACCATAACTTTTAGCAACCCCTGGAGCGTCTCGCAGATGCTCTGCCAATGTTGACATTTTCTCCGATTCCCTAATCAAAACACACCATCAAACGACTTGAGAAATGCGTAAATTTAAAAATTCCAGAAAGTGTTTCCAGTGTACTTTCCATCAGTACAATCCGATTGAATAGATCGCTTCTCGAAGGCCTCGATCACACGAAACGAAGACAGCCACTTTTGAACACCCAGGAGCGTATCACAGACGCTCCGCGAAAGTCTCCTATTTGGCACATTTCCCAAGACGATATCACTCACCTCCAAACATAATTCAAACTTTTCAAAAACATAAAAGTTCATCGGAAGCACTAGGAGAACATCCCAAGTGCGACCGATTCCCCCGGAACCTTCTTGATTGACCCGATTATCGAGGCAAAGTTTGGACGAAATTTCCCAGTGATGGAGTGTATGCTACATGCGCTCAAATTTTGATCAAATTGACCGACTTTTAATCAACGGTCGAGATTTAACTAGTACACAGGGTGCCACGTGTTATTCTGGCAATGGAATAGTACCTGCGCATGTACTACATGCGTAAGGCTAAAATTTGGCCATGCACATGTAGCACATGCGCAAGGCCTGTTCTAGATTGCCTATAAATATAGGCCTCCCCCCTTGCATATTCCAGGTCCGAAATTGATATGAAACTTTGCTGAAATCACTCCAGAAACTCGAATCTCTACATATATTAATCCCCTCCAACACTTAGGCTAGATTCTACCCGTCCTAAGCCTATACACTCCATATACAAGGCCTCATACACACTTATACACTTCACTCTAGCCTCTTAAGCCTTCTTGAAGTCACTCAAGCTCCAATCAAGACATCCATTGAAGACTACAAATGTGTTGAAGGCAAAAGGTGGTATCCCTTTTACATTTATGCTCTCCCCCACTCTTCTCTTCTCCCTCTTAGCCTACTTAGGCTATTCTCCATTTTAATCCCCATTTTCAACCCCCCTTTTCTTGCATGCTTGAGCCAAGAGGGTTCTTAGATCATGCCTAGAGGAAAGCAGTGAGAGCCACCGTGTAGGGGGACCTCTCACTAGCCTACTTTAAGATGGTATGGCCTAGGAGCCCCTTGTTTATGTGGTGTAGCCTAAAAGCCTTGTATGTAAATCATGACCCCTTGCATATTCCTATTTTGATCATGTCTTGTGTGCTTGGATTCATTTTATGCTTATTGTCATGCTCCACAATGCTTGCATTGCTCTTAATTTTATGCCATTTCCAAGCTCTATATTCCTTTAAAAAATTGTTCCAAGAGTTGGCCCCTTGAAGTCTAGGATGAGACCTTAGGAGTCATGCCTTAGAAAATTTCTCACTACCCCCTAATTCACACTTTTGCATCATTGCATTTCAACTTGCACAAAAGTTGCTTTCAAACTCCCTAGTTTTCAAGATTTCCATTCTCTCAAATTTAATGGTTAAAATGGCCCCATGGAACCTTCTCTTGAGTGGTCTCTCTTTATATTGGCCTTAAGAGCCCTAAGTTGTTAGAAAGGCTCCCTTTTCTCTTTATGCTTGCCTAAGAATGATGTTCAAATTTTTTGAATTCTATGGTTTGTATTCTCTCAAGATTAGTGGTTGGAATGGCCCCATGGAACCCTCTCTTGAGTGGTCTCCCTTTTGTTGGCCACATGAACCCTCTCTTGATGGAATGTTCCCCTTGAAAAATGGTTTTCAAAATCCTTCTCCAAAGATGATTTCAAAAATGTATTCTCTCCATCTTTGCATCAAAAATAATTTTTCAAAAAATTGTCAACGTTATGTTAATTGTTGACCCCTTGTACTCTTGTCAAGATAGTGGTTATAATAGCCATGAGGAAACCTTCCTTGGAATGGTCTCTAAGCACCACCCGTACAAACCATACTCTTGACTAGAGCCAAAAATTTTCATGGAAATGATCTTCAAAGAGATGGCCTACTAAAGTCCATTGCATAGCATGTTGTGTTTTCCAAAACTCTTTCCAAAAATGCACCAAACCACACTTCACAATCGTCTTCCAATCCAACCCTAGGTTAACTTGACCCTAGTCATCAAACCCTAGGTTAACTTGACCCTAGTTACCACACCTTAGGTTAACTTGACCCTAGTTACCTAACCCTAGGTTAACTTGACCTTAGTTACCACACCTTAGGTTAACTTGACCCTAGTTATCTAACCCTAGGTTAACTTGAGCCTAGTTACCACACCCTAGGTTAACTTGACCCTAGTTACCAAACCCTAGGTTAACTTGACCTTAGTTACCTAACCCTAGGTTAACTTGACCCTAGTTATCAAACCCTAGGTTAACTTGACCCTAGTTACCACACCTTAGGTTAACTTGACCCTAGTTACCTAACCCTAGGTTAACTTGACCCTAGTTACCAAACCCTAGGTTAACTTGACCCTAGTTACCGCACCCTAGGTTAACTTGACCCTAGTTACCAAACCCTAGGTTAACTTGACCCTAGTTGTCCAACCCTAGATTAACTTGACCCAAGTTCACTCACCTTAGGTTAATTTAACCCTAGTTGGTTAACCCTAAGTCTTTTTAACCTTAGGTCAACCTAACCCAAGTTAGTTAACCTTAGGTTCCTCCTAACCCTAGGTCAACCCAACCAAGGTTAATACACTTCAAGGTTCCAACTATTGAACCCTTTTTTCAAATGATCATTCAAACTTTCAAATTATCCTCATAACCTATTCCTCCAAAACCTCCTACCCCATGACTTCAATAACCCAACTCCATAAACTCTTCTAATGTTCTTACATTCCCTCTTCAAGACTTTTCCAAAAGTATTTTCAAAGAGTCAGAAATCTAAGGTGTCCCTAGTCCTCCCATGGTTAGGGATTCCAAAGAGAAGTGATAAAACAAGAACAACATCTAAGGTTGTCCATATTAAGACTCTAAACCCTTAGCCATTTTCGAAAAACATTTTCAAAAACTAAGTCATCAAAAAATTCCTCCAAGGTTTTCAAAACAAGACTTCAAAAATACTTTCAACTTCTCTTGAGTCTTGGCAAAGCTTTTTCCAAAACTCCCTTAAGTTGATCCAAAAACATTTTCAAAACACTCCACCATCCAATTTCAAGTCAAAAACTTCCAAGACCACAAGGAGTCTTCAACTTCCAAGACCATAAAGAGTCTTCAACTTCCAAAGACCTCAAAGTGTCTTAAACTTTTCTAAGACCACAAAGAGTCTTCAACTTCCAATGACTTCAAAGTGTCTTAAGCTTTTTCAAAGACCCCAAAGTGTCTTTAAACCTCCTAAAGACCCTAATGCGCCTATTTTCCATCGGGCTCTTGCCCGAACTACGAATGACCTGATTCTCACCAAATGAGATATGTAGGCAACCTAAAATGGTGCAATCATAACTTTTATTTCAACTTCAATCCCTTTTTCAAAAATTCCAATCAATTCCAAGATTCTATTTCAAACTCTTTCAAAACCCCTATTATTTTCAAACTTCTTCAAGAAACTTGCATCATGCATCATCCATTCGAAAAGTGATGACTAGACCCCGTTTTTAAAATTTTAAAGTGGATATTAAGTGGACAATGGTAACCGGTTATTCTAGTGAGTGAACAAAGGGTGATTAGATATGTAGGTACCGAAAGGGCGGGGTGGGGGTGGGGGTGGGGTGATGATCTTAGGATGTCTTCCTTACACGTAACCAACCCCCGAACCTTAGATTTCTGTTTTCGAAAGACCAAAATGGAGTTATTTTCAAAAAAGGGCTTAAACATTTCAAAAGGTTGCCAAACAACCTATTTTCTTAAAAGCCCTCTCTTGAGGGAGTTTTTCAAAACCTTTTCAAAAAAAAAAAACCCTAAGTTTAATCTTCGGATTAACACTTAGTTTTAGGTGTCCTAACTCACCTTAACGAAGTTAGGTGGCGACTTCTATTTTTCTAAAAAGCCCTTAGTCAAACCAATTTTCAAACCTAGTCGCACTTGTCTTTCTCGGAGGATGAGTTCTAGTGACAGAGTTCCGTGCTTTAGGGTCTCCGAGCCGAAAGGATCTTGGACACCTAAAAACTGGGTCGCGACACCTAGCCACTGCGTCCCAGCAACACATACCTCTACTAATACAACATCAAAATCCGGGGCTCCCTCAGTAGGTACCCAAATTGTGCCTCTGGAACTCTAGGCAGCTGATATATCTGAGTGAAAGAGCTCGGAGTGACTCCAATCTGATGCCTTTTAACCTATGACTCAATCACCTCCTGCCCCAAAGTGGTAATAGTCCTATTAATGTTTGCCATGAACTCGTCGATCAGTATGTACACACAAGACCCCTGAAAATGAGCCAATGGGACCCACTGCCTAGTAATAAACTCCTCATCCCGTTGATAGATACCACCCCTAAAAGCATGGAGAGCAAACTACCATTCCCTAGGCATCCGAGGCGGCCTCACTAATAAATCTCTCAACATCATATACTAGGAGAGGCAACAATGCCATGCCTCGGCCTCTACCCCTACCTGCTCTACTGCCTTGACCAGTTCAGCCTGCCATGATAATACAAGGAGCTAAACTATCACAATACTCTAAGAATGTAGAACAGTGCACAAAGAAAGCTCAAGAGTAATACCTAGGAAAGTAGGAATGGATGATGAAGTGCAGACGCAGACCTGTGCTCGAGCTTCGGTAGGGCCTCGCTATCTTAGAAACTCAAAAAACTCTCAAATTCTCACTTGTCTCACGTTTGAAATGAGTTCAAACTCAAATTCGGATGCCCTATATATAGAAACAGGAAGAGCGTTTGAAGGTCGTTCGAACGCAACTTCGAACGCATTTAATGGCCGGTGATGACGTTACCCTTTCGAATGAACCGTTGAAACACATTATTGACTGTTCGAACGGTCAACCTAAAATTCAACAAAACGAACCAAAAAGAACAAAAATAGAAAAATAAAAAAAAAATTAACACAAAGCAAAAAACAAAGCTCATCTCCACCCCCCCCCCCCCCCCCCCCCCCCCCCCCCACCCCACCAAAAAAACACTAAAGACAGGCCAAGTCCTTGAGGCCTTAGAACACGAATGGACAGAGGAAGAATAAAAGAAAAAAAATATGATCCAAAATAATATTTCCAACATAAAGTGCCTAGACCAACAGGTATACGTCCACAAGACTGTGTAAAATAAATCACAAAACAACTAACTAAAAAAATAAAACTAGTTCCCTACACTATAAATCTAAAGAAGAAAATATAAAGTCCAGGCTAAATAGCTTCACGAGTCCTCAGCGACTCAATCTCAACCTTTTAAGTCTTTAATCTGAGAACGAAAGTCGTCGAGAGAATAAGACGGTCCATCAGCTTCTAGTGGTTGCTCAAAGGAAATGTCCACCCCTAAAATTGAATGGCCAGAATACTAAATAGTGTCTGCAGACAAAATAAGGACTCGGGCAGCTCGTAGAAAGTCATGGATCAAAAGACTGAATGGCATAGGATTATAGGACAAATGGGATTCGACAATGGCCTTCAAAATAAGGTTCAGAAGATCAACAGCATACCCCTTACTAATAGTATACAACCACACACAATGGGAGTGGTGTACGATTGTGACAGAGCTCATCCTGAGAATGATGTTATTGGCAACTATCAAGTTCAACATTTGGTACTTACACTTCAAAGTTGCCACCAAAATTGTAGACTACTGCCAAGGAAAAAGGGTAATCTGAAGTTCCGTAAGGAGTTCCTCACTGGTAGGTGGAGAATGGGGAAATGGAAGATAATCAGGATGGCAAGTGAATGGTAAGTGTAGAAGACGACATACATCCTCTTTGGCAATGGTAATGGTACATGCCCTCATAGTAGAGGTCAATACGAGCTCAGGATGAGAGGTATGAGACAAATACTCATAAAATTTCCAGACCATATCAACATTCACAGCCCCTTCTCTGCCAAGTATATGAAACCATCCCCTATGTATGAAGTCAATTCTCAAAACATCATTTGCAAATTCAAATAAGTGGACACGACACTCTATAAGGACTTCACAACCATTGAAATTTGCCATGAACATCTTCCTCTCCCTTGAATTGGCAAACCGCTCAACTTCTGTTCGACTCCGTTTACGGTCCCTATTGGATAACATGGTTCCAAGAGATGCCATTAAACGCACGTAAGGAATGCTAGGGAAATTGGTCAAGAAAATCCTAGGAAAAACAAAACAAAGCAAAAACAAGACTCAATAAAAAGAAAAAGAAAATCTAAAAAAAAAAAAAAGAAATATGAAAAATATGAAAAAAAAATAATAGAAGTAGAAATAAAATAACCTACATAAAAATATAAGGTCTACAACTCGTTGTCTAAAAGGAGCCTACGGATTAAAAGGGGGTGTATCCTTGAGATCCACACGTTCTACCTCACCCATAAAAATCTCAAGATAGGGCTTCAAATGATGCCCATTGACTTTAAAAGTATTACCATCTTTGGGGTTCTCAATTTCAATCACCCCATGAGATGTAACACTCCGCACTGTGAAAGGTCCAGACCAACGACTCTGAAGCTTACCCGGAAACAAATGTAACCGAGAATTGTATAGAAGAACCTTTTGATCCACCTCGAAAGATTTACGGATAATGTGTTGGTCATGCAGGGTTTTCATATTTACTTTTGAGATTTTTCCATTCTCATAAGCATCATTCCTAATCTCATCGAGTTTATTAAGTTGTAATTTCTTTAGTGTCCCTGTCTCATCTGAATTTTCATTGAAATGGCGAATTGCCCAGTAGGCCTTATGTTCTGTTTCTACCGAAAGGTGGCACGCCTTTTTGTATGCAAGCCTATATGGGAAGACCCTAAGATGGTTTTATAAGCTCTCCTATAGGCCCATAAAGCATCTACTAACCTTAAGGACCAATCCTTTCGGTTAGGGTTCACAGTTTTTTCAAGGACTTACTTAATCTCTCTATTTGCTAACTCAATTTGGCCTTGGGTTTAGGGGTGATAGGGTGTACCAACCTTACGTATCACCCCATACTTTCTCATCAAGAGACCCACGGGTCTGTTGCAAAAGTGGGAGCCTCTATCACTAATTATGGCTCGCGGCATACCAAACCTAGAAAAAATATATGCTTTTAAGAACTTGATCACAACAGCATGATCATTGGTACGAGCCGGTATAGCTTCGACCCACTTAGACACGTAGTCTATGGCCACTAAAATGTAAAGATACCCCCATGAACTAGGAAAGGGTTCCATGAAATCAATACCCCAACAATTAAAAACTTCAAGAATAATGATAGGGATAAGAGGCATCATGTGCCTCCTAAAAAGACTTCCTAGGCATTGGCATCTATCACAGGATGTACAAAAGATGTGTACGTCTTTAAATATGGAGGGCCAAGAGAAACCACTCTACAAAATCTTTGTCGTGGTCTTACGTGAAAAAAAATGCCCACCACATGCCTATGAGTGACAGAACTCGATTATACTTTTCATCTCCTCGTCGGGAACACACCGACAAATCACTTAATCAGGATAGTATTTAAACAAGTATGGATCCTCCCAAGAAAAATACCTCACATGTCTAGAGAATTTCTTCCTATCAATACTAGACCATTGCAAGGGAATCCTACCGGTAGCTAAGTAGTTAGTTATATCGGCATACCACAGTGTCATAGAATGAGTGATTGCATTAGCAAAAAAGAGTTGCTCATCCAAAAAATGTTCATTTATTAGAAGTGGGTCTTGGGCATCGTCATCAATAGGGAGCCTTGAGAGATGGTCGGCAACTACGTTTTTTACCACTTTCTTATCTCTAATCTCTATATAAAACTCTTGCAGCAAGAGAATCCATCGGATGAGTCATGGCTTTGCATCGGGTTTACTTAACAAATACTTAAATGTGGAATGATTGGTGTATATGATTACTAATGATCTGACATAGTATGACCTAAACTTATATAATGCAAAAACCACGGCGATAAGCTCTTTCTCTATTGTGGTATAATTCAATTGGGTTTCATTGAGGGTTTTGTTAGCATAGTATATCACGTAAGGTTTCTTGTTGACCCTTTGCCCTAAAACAAGCCCCACCGCGTAGTCACTTGCAACACACATCAACTCAAAAAGTAAAGACCAATCAGGTGATCTAATAATCGGTGCAGTGGTTAGTAGCCCTTTGAGCTTGTCAAAGGCTTCTTGGCATTGAGGTGTCCACACAAATGGCACATCTTGTAAAAGCAGGTGGCATAAAGGTCTCGAAATCACACTAAACCCTTCAATGAAACGCTGGTAGAATCCGACATGCCTAAGAAAAGTCCTAATGTCCTTGACACTTTTAGGGGTGGGAAGACGTTGGATTAACTCAACCTTGGATTGATCTACTTCTATCCCCTTGGTGGACACTATATGTCCAAAAACTATACCTTGTGTCACCATGAAGCGATACTTCTCCCAATTAAGCACTAAATTGCTTTTCCCGCACCTCTTCAACACTCTCTCAAGGTTTTCTAGGCAAGCCTCAAAAGTGTCCATATAAACTGAGAAGTCATTCATGAATACTTGAAGGATCTTCTCAACCATGTCGCTGAAAATAGACGTCATGCACCTTTGAAAAGTGGCCGGTGCATTGCATAGGCCAAAGGGCATTCTTTTGTACATATATGTGCCAAAAAGACACGTGAAGGTAGTTTTATCTTGGTGCTCTAGTGCGACCTTTATTTGGTTATAGCCAGAGTAACAATCTAGAAAACAGTAAAATGCTCAGCCTGCTACTTGTTCTAGGACTTGGTCCAAGAACAGAAGTAGGAAGTGATCTTTCCTAATGGCTGTATTGAGTCTGCGGTAATCTATACACATTCTCCAACCTATTTGAATCCTAGTAGAAACTAGTTCATTCAGCTCATTCTTCACTACTGTGACTCCCGACTTTTTAGGGACAACTTGGGTTAAACTAACCCATTTAGAATTAGAAATGGGGTATATGATACCTACATTGAGAAGCTTCAGTAATTCTCCTCTAACTACCTCTTTCATATTCGGGTTCAAGCGTCTTTGCATTTGACGCACAGGTTTAGCCTCCTCCTCAAGATATATAAGATGAGTACACATGAGAGGACTAATTCTGTGAAGGTCCGCTATAGTCCAACCTAAAGCCTTTCTATGACTTTTAAGCAGTCTTAATAATGATTCCTCTTGGCCTTCAAACATGCTAGAGGATATGACAATTGGATAGGATTCACCCTCACCTAAGAATGCATATTTTAAGTTAGATAGTAAGAGCTTCCTCTCTGGAATGAGTGAATTTTGTTCAGACGGGACTGGCTTCATGGCACTTGAGGTAAGGGGTTTAAACACGAGGGTCCAATGACCTACTTGCATGCAAGGTTCACTCCCTTCCCCTACTCTATGTTGGTCCTTAAAACTCATACACTCGAATTCTAATCGGTCATTAGGCTCATTCTAAACTAGAGCCCTCTCAATAGGATCCTCCATGAACTCTCAATCCACATGCTCCTGGACAATAGACTCAATAAAGTAAACTTCCTCAATGTACTCCACCACCCCCTTTTGCTTACCCACCGTAAATATGTTCATCTCTAAGGTCATATTGCCAAAGGAAAGCTTGAGTAACCCATTCTTACAATGAATAATGGCATTTATAGTTGCAAGGAAGGGTCGTCCTAGAATGATAGGAATGTGATACTTAGAGGACTCGGCCTCTACTGGTTGGGTATCTAACACAATGAAGTCAACGGGGTAGTAGACATTGTCCACTTGAATGAGAACATCCTCTATGATCAGCCAACTCTAGCGTTACTCGGGTAGGGCTCAATTCTCCTAGACCTAGTTCTTTATAAATGGAATATGAAAAAAGATTCACACTAGAACCTAGGTCAAGAAGGGCTCGATCAACTTTATGGCCTCCTATAATGCATGAAATAGTAGGACAATCGAAGTCCTTGTACTTCGGCATGGTTTTACATTGAAGGATGATATTCTAGCTCTCATTCATCATCGCCGTCTCTTTTACATGTAACTTCCTTTTCACGGCATACAAGTCCTTCAAGAATTTGGCATAGGAAGGTATCTGTTTGATCGCATCTGAGATAGGGATATTGACTTGAACCTATTAGAATATATCATAAATTTTAGAATTCAGAGACTCTTTCTCAGGTTTAGTCAATCTGTGTGGAAATGGGGCATGTTTCAAATTTTTAATGCCCACATCTTCATATGCATCAATTAATTTTTCAATAGCTCATAATTTTTCTCATTCTCTTTTTCTTTATTCTCCTCAATTTTCTCACTTTCATTATTCCGTTCACTCTCTCCTCTCCCTTGCTTATGTCCTAACCCTACAGACTCATCCTTTTTCCCTTGATTGTTTTGTTTAGGAGTGATGGTTTTATCTATTTGTTTTTTGCTCTTAAGGGTAGTGATGGCCTGAACTTGTTCATGTGTTGTGTCAACATAATTTCCAGGTTTAGGGTTTGGTTGGGGTTGGATTAGAAATCGCCCTTGTGTCTGTTGAGTCATCAACATCTTGTGGATGTCTTTAACTATCGTGTTGATCTCCACTTATGATTGTTCCAGATTCATGACCTTATTCATGAGTAATCTTAGGTCATTGATCACTTGATTGTCCTCATTATTCCTCCTATGAGGAGGGTGATATTGTGCCAGTTGAGGTGCATATGGTTGTGGTACCGGTTGTGTGGGATAGGGCACTGTTTGACCTCGGAAGGGTTGCGGTGGTGCTTGAAAGGGTTATGGAGATTGTTGGAAAGGTTGAGAGTTTTGCGGGCCCTTTTGTTTTCACCTAAAGTTAGGTTGCTTTCTCCAACCCAGGTTGTATGTATTGGAGTAGGCGTTATTCCCACTCCTCTGGTTTTGATACCCCCCTTAAAATTGGCCAACTGCATTTACTTGGTCGTGCAATGCTTCCCTTACCCTCAATATAACTAGACATGATACAATGTCATGATCCTGTGTATCACAAACTAAGCATGGTGAGGGTGTCTCAGCCGATACAACAGTGGTGACCTTAGAAGTTTCCAAAGCCTCTAATTTGCGTGTGAGTGACGTGACTCTGACTTGTAAATCTTCTACTTCCCCTAATTGGTGCTTGGCTTTGACATGTGTGATGGGTTTATGTATGGGATTTTGAGTTCTCGTACTGGCCCAATCCGGCAAGATAGTCGAAGTAATTATATGCCTCTGTGGGGTTCTTATCTGGATAGGTTCCCGCACACATAGATTCTACAAACATCTTCAGTTGAGGGGTCAATGAAGACTAGAATGTGTTTATAATGTGCCAATCAGGAAAATCATGATGTGGACATGCGAATAGTAGGTCCTTGAACCTCTCCTAATATTACAAGAAAGTCTCACCACTATTTAGTGCAAATTGAGAGATGGCACGTCGCAATGCCTCAGTACGATTTTCATGGAAGAATGTTTTCAAGAATTCCCTTTACAGTGTGCCCCATGAATGTATGGACATAGGCCTCAGTGAATTAAACCACATCTTGGCCTTGTCCTTTAGAGTGAATGGGAAGCGTTTTAACAGTAAAACCTCCCACGGACATAAATTATCTTGAAAGATGGAGCATGCAACCTCAAAGTCTTTAATATGCGTGTATGGTTGCTCTAAGTCTGCACCATGAAAGTGGGGTAAGGCTTGTAGCATTCCTGGTTTAAGATTTAGAGTGGCTTGGTGTGCAGGAAGCACTATGGCAGAGGTAGGTGTTTGCCTTTGAGGGTTCATATAATCTCTCATGGTAACGTTTTGGACAGCCTCATCCCCTTGGTTACTCCCTCTCTCGAGGTTGTCATTATTGCCATCGTTTATGTTTGCCATTGGGATAAGTCCTAAGTCAACAATCAAAGAAAAACTAGGTACATCGGTCTGGACAGAATGAGTAGGTGATGGAGTCAAATAACCGGGGGAAAGATTTCGTAAAGAATCAATTCGAACAAGACGTTTGTGAATATCTCTACAGTAATATAACATAAATATGCAATGCACACATTAGAGACTATCCACGCCTCTGTAACAATCAATTCACAATTTCTCCTTCCTTCCCTCCAATCTTTGCATAAATTTCAACTCGGATGCCCACAAGAAACTTAAAAACAACCCAACCGATCCTCCAATCTCCACATGCAAAGTAAAACCACCAATAAACAATTAGCACGCAACCTAACCACCTTTAATTCCGCCTCCTAACTAAAATATGCCTAGACCCCTAAAAAGAAGAAATAAATAAATAAGATCATAAATTCTGACACAAAAAATGATGGACGAAGTTACCGAATGGCCTTAGCCAACGGTTTCTTCATGGTTGTAGGTAGATCGTGAAGCAGTCCTCCAAATTTTGCGTTAATTGAGGTTCGTGTTCTAGCACGCCTCTTGCGGTCACTTGTGCAAAAGCAAAGTCCCCCGGCAACGGCACCAAAACTTTGATCGCTCCCTAAAAGGGTGATACTTAACCGTAAGTGCACAACCGCGATGTAGTAATAATTTCTCGTAAGTATGAGGTCGATCCCACAAGGAAGTCGGTTTACGTAAATAGAAAAACTTACCATGGATTAAAAATCTTAGGAAAAACACTCCAATAAACAAAAATCTGGTTTAGATTGAGAAAAGATTTTTTATATAATTTAAACTCAGAAATAAAAAGTCCCAGAATTAATCGTTCCAACCAATTGCGTCTCTTGGAATTCCGAAGGAGATAATTTAATAACTCAAATCTTTCGACTCCGTTGCGAGTCTCGAATTCGAAAGATTTAGTGATAAAAACAAGTGTTCTTCAAAACTTTAACTTCTAGAATAAATCGGGTTCTTAGAATCAATGACGAATACCATCAATTCATGCAGCACATATATTAAATATAGACTCACGCATAAACGTTACCGAACATAATCAAACGTCCAGGTTTTTTAAGGTTTCTAGAACGCAGAATAAGAAGAAAGAAGAAACAAAAATTTTAACTTTGAAACTCAAAATCTTACCTTCTTTGTTCATCCAAGATCTTCAATTAATCTTCACAATTGATCTCGAGATGGAATCTAGGTACTTATCATAATTATAGATATGCAAAGCTATTTGTAAACTTATTGAAAGACTGAGTAATCTGATTACAGGAATTGAAAACTGAATGAAAATTATGATTAAACTACTCTAATCTACTTCTAAAACAACTCCTAAAACTTGGAAAAAACGTCAACCCTAGAATAACAACAATCCCAGTTTTTATAGGCTTCCAAGAATCTGCAAATTTGCAGAACCGTTCGAACGCCTGTGATATCTTTCAAACACACCGGACAACCGTTCAAATGGTGCATCGAATGCATTTCGAACTAAAAATTTGCTCTCTCTATATCTTTTGATCGTGCTTCGGACCTAAACCTAGCATGGACCCATTTGACGTAGCGTTCAAACGCCACTATACATCGTTCGAACGCACTCCTTGACTGTTCGAACTCCTTTCGAATGCAATTTCCAATTTAGCTCAAATTTATCATTTTTAAGTTAGGATTCCTAAAAACAAACATAAAACCAAATTAGTAGCGAATTAGGAATAAAATAACATAATTAAACCTATTATAAGGCTAACAAATAACTAATTAGGCCATGTAGATTGCACTTTTAGAGTACAATCAGTTCCTTTTCGGGTGATAACCAATACTTTAATGACTTATACTTGATTCTTCTAGTCTCATTCTTGTCTTCCGACAGCTCATCTCTGTTGAGGTAGGAGATGATCGGGTCCATCCAAGATGGTCCTAATTGCAATGTTTGAATCTTATATTTGCGACGGAAAGAGAAAGGAAAAAGAAATAGAAGAGATAGGAAAAGAAAATGAAGTGAAATAGCTCATTTTTATTTTTATTTCTGTGTATGAAAAGATAGTAAATAATTTTTGTTTCCCTCCCCCTTTCCTTTTTCCTCGACAAATCCAAAAATCAAACATAACATAAGTGCAATATTTTTTTTTAAACTAATAAGAAGTGTTTATCTTGACCCAATATATATTTACTACAATATTTAACAAACTCATGTGGTTCAGTGGTATCTGGTACCTACTCTAGTATCTCAGTTGTTGAGTTTTTGAATTTGACTCGCCTTTGTGGTGGATTCATAGGATAATTGTTGAGTTTATTGTAAGGTTATGTTTGTTGGACTTTCTCAAAAGTAGTGTTTGGGTTTTGGAAATTTTTTTTTTTTTTTGCTATAAGGTGTCTAGACTTTTGATTGACTACTCCCTAGAACTCGTGCGAGTCTACTGCTCATACAAACTATGTAAACTTTACACATTACATGAATAATTATTGGCCACAAGAGGCATGTTGACACAAGATCAAACTAGGGTTTTGAATTTGTTTTATTTATATTCACTTTTTGTGAATAACCAATAAAAAATAATTTTTTTGATAAATACTTATTTAATTTATTCTCAGTTCTTAACCCAACCAAACAATAAAAAAGAATTTAGCATATTTCACTTTATTTTCTTTTCCTACATTTTTTTTCTTTTTTATTTTATTCAAATCCAATATCTAAACATAGCATTAAAATAAAGATTCCATAAGAATAGATATATTAAAAGAAAAACTAACTAATAAAATAATGTTCAAAACAAAATAATAAAAAAAATACGAAGTAGTGCATGTGCAAAAAACTTCCGCTGCTAGGAGTCCAAACCGAAAATTAACAATTCTTTTGAAATATTGTGCTACAGCGGATTTTGTTTATTGTTATACACAAAATATTATTATATTGCTACTTGTTGCTCCTAATTCTCCCTACTATAAAAGTTCTAACCCTTTTCTTGCGAAGTCCTTAATTATCTTCTGGGAATTAAGAAGAAACATGCATTACATAATAAAAATACGGAGTACGAGAGCCCTTCTTATGCTAATTGAACTTTCATTTCTGAATTAAAAGTTTTTCATCTCAAAATTTCCCTCATTTTATTTTATTTTTCTAGTTTTTGTTTTTGGTAAGCATGCCTTGACCATTAGACTTGCGAGTGTGTTATGTTTCATTTTAAATGTTATTTATGAATTTTATGATTGTATAACATTGTTTTATATTCTGAACCCCTACTTTGTAGTAAATAGTGTCCAACAAAAAGGTGTCAAGTGAATAACGAAACAAATACTTTACTCCTATTACACTTATTTTAGAATTCACTTATACTTATTTGTCTACGCGACTTCATAAAACCAAAATAAAGACGATTAAGTCTCTCTTGAGCTTTATCATGCCATGAATAACAACCAATTAGAAGGGGTGGCCAGTAGTTAGTTGGATTTCATACTAAGTTTAGGGTTTCAAGCTTGATCACTCCCCACCTCTCTTGTGACCAGCTATCATTCATGTAAATATATGGAGTTTACATGGTTTTAAATGACTTTATGATTTCTATGACCATTTTACATGTCAACCATGATCTTATATGAGTTCGAGAGAAGGTTGATCCTTACTCATAAAAAAAGATAAGGTGAGGAAAACTTAAACTTAGTATGTTTTAAAATAGTAAACAGTCAACTCAATTTCAAGAAAAATAAAAAGAATCAACATTTGTGGATGTATAAGGCACTTGTTGAATAGGAGTTACCAATTTCTACAAGGGTGGACCTATTACCAGGACAATCCCAGCTTGGGCTTGGCTCTTATTGGGCCCATAATTGCCCTGCAGCCCTTGCGCCCTGTTTGGACAAATAAAGGGGGCAAGGGCTGAGATTTGCCTTTAAAGCTTGTCCTTTGGCCTTCCCGTCACTTCGCACCATGTGGACATTTCATACCAGTCCTACAATCGAAGGGATGTGTCGAATGGGCCTCCGAGGTGACGGTTGGATTAGGCATCATGATTACCGCAACTGAACTGACAACACTACTCTCTATAAATTGGGCACATCTTCATCCATTCTCAACCTTCAAACCTGGCTTAAGACTCCTAGTGAGAAAGAGAGAGAGAGAGAGAGAGAACGGATCCTGCCCTAATACTGTAAGTCTTTCGAACCTTTGCTTTATTCTTTTTCTACCCTACTCTTTTGTGGTGGTCCCTTGATAGCAGCTCGCCTTAGGAAATTTGTTGACAGTCCAGCTGCTATTGCTGCTTTTAAGTCTAGGTACAACATTGTCGACTAGGTTAGCATTGAGTTGGTTGACCCAGATGACTATAGGATGGAAGCAACCAAAAAAGGGATCCCTTCCCCGTGATTGCCATTGTAGAGGGTGGTGTTAGATTTTCGTTACACACTTTTCTTGTAAAATTTCTTCAACACCATGATATATGTCCTGCCCAAGTCAGCCCAAATGCTTATTGAATTATAATAGGGACGCTGGAGTTGAACTGAATCATAGGTGATAACCTAGGGCTTGCAGAGCTTCACTTTTTCTATACTCTATGTAAAGTTAGGCGTGATAGCTGGAAAGTCTACCTTAGGACGACCGACAAAAGTAGGGATAATAAAGTGTCTCCCATCTTTAGGTAAGGGCGTAGATGATGTTAGAATCTAAGTTTTTGTCCCTTGGGAGTTTGGCAACCTTCTTATTGACCAAATGTTGTTAAGTCGATGCCATAGAACCCCCAAAGAGTTAGGTTGGTGCCAACCCCTTACTTTTCATGTGTATTGACTTGTACATGTCTAACTTGCCTTGTTTTGATTTGTTCAGCATCTGGTAAGAATAGAAGGCAGACGTGGGGTGTCAATTTGACCGATCTGAACAAGGTTCTAAACTACAGAGGCTTTGGTCGACTTCATGATATTACAAGGACCCCTCACATCTTGCTGAACTACCCACTCCTGGTTTTCACCTTCACCACCTCGTCTTAGATCCCGACAGACATGATTGCCAAGCTATCGGAGGAGGGTGCAGCTAGTGAGTTCGCCGAAATCCCAATAGGGATTACAATTGAGCGCATACTCCTTGACGACCGAGTGACCATTGACGACTTGCCTTTTGACACGCTGTAAGCATCCTATTTTTGACCGCTTGGCAATCTCCGAGCTGACCAGGCTCACTTTCACACATCACATGCTTAGACTCTAAGCCCGCCTTTTTAACTTGAATTTAGTCCACCAGTCGCTTCTCGGGCCCGTAGGGCCCACTTGAAGCTAAATGACCGTTTTGCCCCTAGGCATCCGAACACCTCGGGAACCACACCGGCTTTGGGTATCAAACCGGTAATCTCCTGAGAATAGTTCTTATAGTATTCTCAATCCTCCTCTACCTTTCTGGATCATTCCGAGTCAGTCCCGGCCAACCCGGTACAAAATGACCGTTTTGCCCCTAGTGGGCCGGTCTCCTTTTTTTACCACACCGGCTTTGGGTATCAAACCGGTAACCCTCTGAGATTACTTCTTATAGTATTCTCAACCTTCCTTTACTTTTCCGGATCATTCCGAGTCAGTTCCAACAAACCCGGTACAAAATGACCGTTTTGCCCCTGGTGGGCCGGTCTCCTTTTCCGATCACGCCGGCTCTGGGAATCATACCGGCAACCTCTGGGAACATTCTAAATAATGTTTCCAAATTCCAAGTCTTCTTCCGGGACAGTCCGAGTCCGTCCCAGTAGTTTCCCGGTCCGATTGATCGTTTTGCCCCTAAAGGCCCGGTCAACCTTTCCGACCTATCGTATCCTCATTTCTCAAGTCAAATAGCTCCAGGACACTATTTTAAGTGTTGCTGCTCCTTTCCGGCCTTCCGAGTCATTCCCGACACCTTTAATTCATTTTCGGATTTTCCGGAGTCACTCCTAGTGAAGCCAGGCTAAAAATTGCATGGTAGTCACTAGTACAGGCGCCCAAATCTAGTCAAAGATATGTTGCTTGCCGACCTTAAATATTTCCTAAATGGCTGGCGCCACTACTAGTGGCGCCAAGCCAAAAATTGGCCTGGTGCCACTCCTAGTGGTGCTAGTGTAAAATTTGGCCTGGCGCCACTGCAACAGGCGCCAGTATTGTCCAACCTCTATAAATACAGAGCCTCTTCCAGCGTTTAAAGGGTCTACAAATTCAACTTAAAAATCATATATTTCGATATATACAGCTCGAGCACCTTCCTAAACCCTAGCCTCCTTAGGTTCTTCAAAACCCTAGCCTCATATACACTCCTATACATCACCATACACTCATACACTAGCCTTCAACCATCTTTTGAAGACTTGAAGAGCTGCCATCTAAAGCTTGAAGACAACCCTTGAAGGTCGAAGAAGAAGATCAAGACGAAGACTGAAGATTAAAGACAAGCAAGGTGCGCAAAATAAAGAAGACATACGGTAAGCTCCCTATTTAATTTTTCGTACTTCCCCCTCTATCTTCTCTCTCCTAACCCACTTAGATTTTTTCTATTTTAATCCCCCATCTTTTTCCCCCCTTTCTTTGCGTGCTTGAAACAAGGGGATTCTCGGTCCATGTGTAGGATTGGGCTATTGGAGAGTCATCGTGTCGGGGGCTTTCTTCTAGTCTAACCAGAGACCACGTGGGTCCGGCCCCATTGATTATGTGGTGAAGCCTTAGCCTTGTATGTTCACGACCCCAAAATTGCATTATGCATATCATGATCTTGCATCTTCTAAAAACCGTTTTCAAACTCGTTTTCAAAATCGTTTTTAAACTTGTTTTCAAAATTGCATCAAAATCTCTCTTTCAAAAACTTGTTTTCAACACCACAATTCTAGGGTGATTCTAGCATTTTCATGGCTAGGGTTGCTTTAGGAAAGTGTTACATTAAAAGTGACCTTTTTGGTTTATATTTTCAAATCTTATTGTTTTCCAAAACCACTTTCTTAAAGTGGTTCTAGCCCTCTTATGGCTAGAATCGCTTTAGGAAAGTGAGACGTTTTCATACTTTCCAAAAAGCTCTCTTTTCAAAAATCCCTTCCTAAAAATCACTTTTTCAACATACTTTCCTAAAACTCTCCTCTCCAAAATTGTTTTCAAAAACTCCCTTTCAAAATCTATTTTTCAACACCCCCTTTTTTTCAACTCCTTTCCAAAATCCTCTCCCCAAAATCCACTTTCTAAAAACGTTCCCCAAAAACTTTCCAAAATTTCTTTTTCCAAAATCTTCCTTCTAGAAATTCCCCTTTAGGATTTTCCTTCCAAAATCTTTATTTCCAAAAACGCACTTTCCAAAAACGCACTTTTCTTAGAGCTTAAGTCAAGCCCTAGAACCCACAATTAGGAAACCCTAATTTTCTTTCCAAAAACCTGGTTTTCAAATTTTGCCCTAAACCTAGGTTTCCAAAACCTCTTGTTTTTTACATCAAAACTATACATGTTTCCAAAACCTCTTTTCTACGTTAAAATTCCACACTTTCAAAACTAGGGTTTCTAGAATCTTCCTTTCCAAATCCTTGCCAAATCCAGTCTCCCCGTTTAGGAAACTAGATCTTATCCTCCGTTTTTGGAAACAAAATCAAACCTTCTCTTTTTAAAACAAAATCCAATCCTTTCCTAATCCAACTTTTTCTTAATTCAAATCCTTCCTAAATTTTCACTTTCCTAAATCTTAAGTTTCCAAAACTTGAACATAAAAATCTTTCCTAAGTTTTAAAACTCAACTCTCAAATCTTTCCTAATTCACCCCTTTCCTAATTCCACCCCCTTTCCAAATCTTAACTTTTCAAATCTAAGCTTTCAAACTTTTCTTAACCTCAAACCTTTCCTTATCTCAAGATTTTCTAAAACTCTAAAACTTTCTAAATCTTAAACTTTCTAAATTTCAAATCTTTCCAAATTCAGAACTTTCTAAATTTGAAACTTTCTCAAGTTAAATCTTTCTAAACCTAAATCTCTCCAAATTCTAAACTTTCCAAAACTTTAACATCTTTCCAAATCTAAAACTTTCCTTTTTCAAAACTTTCTTAATTCAAACATTTCCCAAATTGAAAACTTTCCTTTTTCAAAACTTTCTTAATTCAAACATTTTCCAATTTGAAAACTTTCCTTTTTCAAAAACATTCCAAATTCAAAACCTTTCCTAAGTTGAAACATTCCTAATTCAAAACATTTCTAAACTCAATACTTTCCTATTTCAAAACTTTTCTTAAAACGAAACTCTCCAATTTCAAAACTTTCCTATTTTCAAAGTTTCCTTGTTTTCTAAACATTCCAATTTTCAAAACTTCCCTATTTCAAAACTTTCCTAAAGCAGAACTTTCCAAATCGAAACTTTCTTAAGACAGCACTTTCCTAATTTCAAAACTTTCCAATTTCCAAACTTTCTTAAATTCTAAACTTTTCTAATTCCAAAACTTTCCAAAAATGAAACTTTCCTAATTCGGAACTTTCCTAAATCGGACCTTTCCTAATTCGAACCTTTCCTAAATGTAATTTTTCTTAAACTCTCGAGTCTTTCCTAAGTCTCATCTTTCTTAAGTCTAGGATTCTTAAACCTTCTCTTTCCAAAACAAGTCCAAATCTATCTTTTCAAATCAAAGTCCAATCTTCTCAATTTTAAATTCCAATCTCCTCTTCTAATTTCAAGTCAAATTCAATTTCCAATTCAATCTTTTTCTTCCAATCCAACCTTCTATTTTCAATCGGACTCTGGTCCGAACTACGACTGACCTGATTCCTCCAAAGGGATACGTAGGCAACCTTCATAGGTATGGTCACAATACTTTTCAAACTTTCAATTCCACCCTCATGGGTGCGGTCTCCACATTTTTCAAATCTCAAATTCCAATCTATTTTCAAACTTCCAATTTCAAATTTCTATTTCCAAATTTTTAAACTTTCCAATTTCAATTCCATCTCTTCAAACCTATTTTCAAATCAAATCAATTTCAAATCAATCTCTTTTCAAATCTATTTTTCAATTCTCTTTACTTGCACGTACATATCATGCATCATTGTTTTTCAAAGTGGATAGGATTGGCCAATAGTTAGTTGAAGACTCTCATAGGTGAATCTAGGGTAGATTGACATGTAGGTACCAAAAGGGCGGGGTAGGGTGATAGCTTAGTGTGTCTTCCCTACACGTAACCAACCTCCGAACCTAGATCACTGATTTCAAAGACCAAAAGGAGTTATTTTTCTAAAAAGGGCTAAATGTTTTCCAAAGGTTGCCAAACAACCCGTTTTCCTAAAAAAACCCTCTCTTGAGGATGTTTTCCAAAATTATTTTTCAAAAACCCTAAGTGTAGTCTTCGGATTATTCTTAGTTTTTAGGTGACCTAACTCAACTTAATCAAGTTAGGTGGCGACTCCGAATCTTTTTCAAAAACCCTTTATTCAAACCTGTTTTCAATTCAAACCTAGTCGCACTCATTCTTTTAGGAGGGTGAGTTCTAACGAGAGAGTACAGCATTTTTCCCGCTTGGGTGAGTATTCCTCAAGTGCAAAAAATCTGGGCGCGACACACGCTGCCACCAATGGGGAGTTCAGGGACTTGAGTCATTGAAGACGTGGTTCCGACGACCTTAGGAGTTGGCTTCCCAAGTTGGACGTCATTTGAGTTGCCTCCAACCATAATTGACTTAGCGGACCATCCTGCTAATTATCTGGTCCAAGACATATCCTCGTATCGGCCAAGGTCATCTGAATCGACATCAACTTCATCTCCATTCACAGTACACGGCCGCCAAGCTACAACTAAGATGGGGCAAAAGCGTAAGCTGGTGTTCCCTTCATCCTCAGATTTTAATACTCCCGATATGATGAACCTAAGGGAGATGATGCTGTAGAAGGTGGCAAAAAGTTGAAGAAGTTGGGGAAGTCGGAGGCTGAAATAGCGATGCCCATTCCCTCTAGCCCCGTTATAGAGGTCAGCTCCTCTATACCCAAAAAATAGAGGAGGGAGACGAGGGCGTCAAAGAAAAAGCCAACGACGGGGGACACACTAGTTGAGCCTACACCAAAGAAGGCCAACATTGTGCTAATAGATCCTCATCCAACTAGCAGTGCCGCATCTAATGATGCCGACTTTGTAGTTGTAAGACCCATTGTTCATTGTCGTCGTATGCAGCCGAACGACTCTGTGATCAGGTCAGCTGAGATGGCGATGGGTGGGGTTGAAAATAACTTCCAACGGGTTAACATTGACTTATTGGAGAGCAACGATGACCTATCGGTCTTTCTAGGAGCCTTCCATGAATCCCTGCTAGTAACTTCCTTCACCAATTTATTTTTAGTAGTGACTTTTTTTAATTGTGTATTGATCTTGTCGAATCTGTTTTACTTCCAAGGCTCTCTCAATGCTTTAGAGGTTATATGCCATTTTCGAGTTCTGTCTAGAGAGCACAATAAACTCATTGAGGAGCATGCTAAATTGATGAGGGAGTAGAGCGAGGCAAAAAAGGCCCAACTGACCGTTGCAAAGGAAGCTAAAAAGGCAAAGATTGCATTGGACCAGATTACAGTTAATCTGATCAAGAGGCACGATGAAGTCTTGATGAGAATGCAAATATCATATTTTTATCCCGTAATGTTTAATCTTTTATACTTATTTGGTACTTAAAGATACTCACTATTCTTATATTTTGACTTAGGGTGCTATGGAATGCACAGGAAGAGGATCCTAGCTTAAGAGGGACGAATTCAAGCAAAAATACACGCAGCTTTTGAAGGAGTGTTCGAATGGTCCCAAGAGGCCTTCAAATGGTTGAGTATGCGTTCGAACGCTACATCAAATGGGTAAACATCAAGTTCAGGTTCGAAGAGCGTTTGAAAGATTTAGAGAGCAGGTTTTACCGTTCAAAGTGCGCTCGATGTACCATTCGAATGGTATCAAGGGCGTTCAAACGGTTTGACGCAACTGCAGATTTTCAGACGTCTATAAAAGCTGGGACTATTTTGTTTCTAGGGTTGGTCGTTTTTTAGATTATTCTAGGTTATTCTTTGAGTTGTTTTTCATGGCCCTGCGTGGCTAAACTTTGAATCTTGGTCAAAGGAGACAGAAACCTCGAAATTAATAATAAATTGTGAGATCTAATTTGTTTTCATTATTCAATTTATGCTTTGAGTATCGAATGTTGTTCTATGCCTATTTTCATAATTGTCTTGTTTAATCGCTAAGAGGCCCACTAGTTTATTAATCATTGCATTCTACTGTTGAGTTAGATATCAAATTCGTAATTATTTGATTCCTCTGATTTGTGAAGCAATTGAGATTTAATGATTTACTACGTTGGGAATTATTATATCTTAGGAAGGGTATTCGACTAAATTAAATGCAACCGCTTGTGCTTGTGTTGTTTAGTTTTATCGATCTCTCTAATTCTTAAGGCTGCTGCTAGATTAAATCTTGTGTGCTTTTCCTGGGTTGTTTAATAGTTAGGGTTAATCAGATTGCTTGTTTCTAATTAACTACAAGTAAGGAAAGATAGGAAAATAATTCTGACGGTGAATATTCAATGTATGAATTGGTATGCTTGCATCAAAGATCAGTTGCAAATTCCGATAATGGATGCTGACCTAGACCAAGGTTTGTTCTTGATTGATTTCAATACTTTAATCTAAATTGTTTCGTAGTTGTGATTATTAAAAATAGTTTTCATTAAACCAAAACCCCCCAATCCTTGTTCACATAACATGAAACGAGACTAAACACTCTTCGTGGGAATGATCCTTACTTGCACTACTACATATTTATTTTTTGGGTATCAGTTTTATTTTTAGGTGCCCGCGACAGCACACCAAGTCTCAAAACTAGAGGATGACAAGGACATACTCGTAGTGGACTTGCTCAAGTTGAGGGACTCAAAGCCGACCTCACAAAAGAGAAGGCCTAGTTTGAGGAGAGGTATAAGCAAGGCATGATAGCTACTGTTGATGATTATGCCCTTCAGATGGTTGATCTCTCGCAGTCGATATTTGTCCAAGGCTGGTACGGGGCTCTGAAGGAAATGAAAGTCGAGATTTCTTCCAGCCTCTAAAGGAATATTTCGAACTACTTTGACACAACTCTGGGGGGCAGTGCTGAGGATACCTTCAAGATGACTAAAGGTACAGACACTCCGATGATTCCTACTACGAGTGTATCCATGACGACTGAAGGTAATGTCCCCAAGATGGATGAAGCAGACGTGTTGAAAATTACCGAGGCTGAAATCTTAAAGACGGTTAAGGCTGAACCTACTGTTTCTAACTCGGCTGACCCTGCTAAGAAACTTGCTGAAGATGTTGTGGGTTAACTTTTGCTTTAGTTTTCTGTTAAAATAGTTGTACCTTTCTGCAAAGACTTGTAATGGATTAGCTATTTTGAATGAATGTGGATTTTGTTATTTAAGTTGACTCTTGTATGGATTTTTCTCAGTAAAACCACACAATTTTAACTTTGGATTCTTGTTTTGTCATGCCTTTATTGACCAAGGCCTTCATTGGCCGATTTGTCCAATTTTTGGACAGGACCAAGTTTTTATACTTAGTTTTTTATGGCCTTCATTGGCCGACCTGCCAATAAGTTAAACAGGACCAAGTTTTTGCACTTGGTTTTTTATGGCCTTCATTGGCTGACTCGCCAACAAGTTGGACAAGACTAAGTTTTTACACTTGGTTTTTTATGGCCTTTATTGGTCAACCTACCAACAAGTTGGACAAGACCAAGTTTTTATACTTTGTTTTTTATAGCCTTCGTTGGCTGTCCTGCCAATAAGTTGGATAGAACCAAGTTTTTACACTTGGTTTTTTGTGGTTATCCCCTTTGTATACTTGTCTATAGTTTTGCTGAATCACGATGCAACTTTTGATAAAAAAAAAAAAAAAAAAAAAATTACATTATTTGGGAAACACCCATACTGATAGAATTTTCTAAGATTGTTAGCATTCCAAGGTCGAGGTAGTTGTCACTTTTTTTCGATAGTTTCCAATCGGTATGCCCCCACGTCAACCTGAGACGCAACTCTATAAAAACCTTCCCAATTTGGGCCGAGCTTCCCCTCTACTGGATTCTTAGTTACCCCCAATACTTTCCTTAGTACTAAGGCACCAGGAGCAAAAGCTCTTGGCTGAACTCATTTATTGTAGGCCTGACTAAGTCGCTGATGATATCCAGTAAGTTTGAGTAGGGCAGCCTTTCTGTTTTCTTCAATAAGGTCGAGGTTCTTCACCAAAGTTTGGTTGTTAAGGCTGGTGTCAAATACTACTGATCTAACGGTTGGAAGTCTGACTTCCAAGAGTATTACTGCCTCCACCCCATATGCCATTGAAAAAGGGGTTTCTCTGGCAGATCTCTTTGGAGTGGTACTCTAAGACCTTAAGACACTAGGCAACTCTTCTGCCCATCTTCTCTTAGCTTTTTCCAACCTCTTTTTGATCCCGTTTAACATGGCCTTATTTGATATCTCGGCTTGCCTGTTACACTTCTAATAGGCCGATATTAAATAGTAATTTCTAATCCCAAGCCCATTGCAGAATTCTCTGAATATGTTGCCGTCAAACTGGATGACGTTGTTTGAAACTAGTGCACAGGGTATCCTGAATCTTATAATGATGCTCCTCTATGTAAACCTCTTGGTGTCAACTTATTTAATAGTAGATAAGGGCTCTGCTTCCACCCACTTAGTGAAATAATCAGTTGCCACTATGAGTAATCTCTTATTCCCTAGAGCCCGGGGCAGCAGGCTAACTATGTCCAACCCCCATCGTGCAAAAACCTAGGGGCTGGTAATAGTTGTGAGGTCTTCGACGACCTGGTGAATTATCAACAAAAACTTTTGGCACTTTTCACATTTCAGAACATACTGGGCAGTGTCCGTCTACATATAAGGCCACCAATAGCCTTGTGAAATAGCTTGGTGAGCTAAGGATCTTTCACCAACGTGACTCCCACAGATACCTTCATGAATTTCAAACAAGATGCCCTACACTTTGTCCAAGTGGACAAAATTCAGATAGGGGCCAGTGAATGATCTTTTATATAGTTCCTGATAGCTCCCTAAAAGGGTAATACTTAACCACAAGTGTACGGTTGTAATGTAGTAATAATTTCTCGTAAGTACAAGGTCAATCCCACAAGGAAGAAGGGTTACGTAAATAGGAAAACTTACGGTGGATCAAAAATCTTAGGAAAAACACTCCAATAAACAAAAATTTAATTTTAGGTTGAGAAAAGATTTGTTATCTAATTTCAACTAAGAAATAAAAAATTCCAGAATCAATCATTCTAACCAATTACGTCTCTTGGAATTACGAAGGAGATAATTTAATAACTCAAATCTTTCGACTACGTTGCGAGTCTCGAATTCGGAAGATTTAGCGATAAAAATAAGTGTTTTTCAAAATTTCAACTTCTAGAATAAATTGGGTTGTTAGAATCAAGGACGAGTACCATCGATTCACGCATCGCATATACTAAATATAGACTCACGCATAAACGTTACCGAACATAATCAAACATCCAGGTTTTCGAAACTTTCTAGAATGAAGAAGAAGAAGAAGAAAGAAAAAAGAAAAATTTAACTTTGAAACCCAAAATCTTTCCTCCTTTATTCATGCAAGATCTTCAATTAATCTTCACAATTGATCCCAAGATGGAATCTAGGTACTCATCATAATTATTGATACGCAAAGCTGTGTGTAAATTTCTTAAAAGACTGAGTAATCTGATTACAGAAATTGAAAACTGAATGAAAACTATGAATAAACTATTCTAATATACTTCTAAAACTACTCCTAAAACCTAGAAAAAACTTCAACCCTAGAATAACAACAATCCCAGCTTTTATAGACTTCCAAGAATTTGCAAATCCGCAGACCCGTTAGAACGCTTGTGATATCGTTTGAACGCACTAGACAACTGTTTGAACGGTGCGTCAAACACACTTCGAATGGGAAATTTGTTCTCTGTATCTTTTGAACGTGCTTCAGACCTGAACCTGAAGTGAACCCGTTTGACGTAGCGTTCAAACGCCATTATGTACCGTTCAAACGCACTCCTTGGCCGTTCGAACTCCTTTCAAACACAGTTTTTAATTTAGCCCAAATTTATCTTTTTCTAGCTAGGATTCCCGAAAACAAACATAAAACCAAAGTAGTAACGAATTAGGATTAAAATAACATAATTAAACCTATTCTAAGGCTAACAAATAACTAATTAAGCCATATAGGTTGCACTTTTAGAGTACAATCACACCCCCCAACTAACCTTTTGCTAATCCCTAGCAAAACACTAAGACCAAAATATATCTCCATTGTTGTGGGAGTCACGAGTGCATTTAGCATATGCACAAAGCCTTTAAATTCCTAAGTTACCCCAAGCGGACAAATGGTGTCTCGTGAGGGCTTACAGTAATGAATATCCACAAACATTTATCCATGTAATGTCAATATAATATTAAAGACACATGAAATATGAATTAATCTTATTCAAGTCAAATCCATATCTACCTAGATCATGAGTCATTGTAAGGTAAAGGCATAAAACATTGAAGAGAGGAAATCATATTGAAGTGTATTACCAACGGCATATAACTCTAATGTCTTAAACTCATGCAATTATGTCCTTTATGCTTTGATCCAAATCTCATAAGGCATACACTCATCAAAAACATGTAGCACATAGGTCTCTCAATTGGAAGCTCATGAAAATAGTAAATGCACAAAGCATGCAAACGAGTAACTCTAGTTAACAAAAACCGATAAATTGTAAGTGTATCAACTTGGCATAGATTCATGATAGAACATTTATGGTTTAAATAACAATTAGAGGATTGACATATGATGAATTATACTCAAAAGAATTGATAACTCATATAATTTCGGATACGCTAAGGCTGTGTGAAAGAAGAGCCAAGAATGGAGAGAGAAAAAGACGATAAAAGAACTCAACATATGCTTTGTGCACTACACATGATGATCAATAAACACACACTTCCAGATTCCCAATTTTGCAACAATATTGGACTTTTCAACTTCCTTCACTTGTTTATTGCTTTTTTTTTTCTCTTTACCTTCAATTTTCTTTTTTTCATTTTTTTTCATCTCTATTTCAACTCCATACACTTTCAAATTCACAACTATAAAAGCAATGCACTAACTTTAGAATTTAGCATTGATAAAATTTTCTAATTTCTGTGTCCATGAGTATCAAGAGAAGTATATAAACATGACCGGCTCAAAGGAATAAAATCGCCTCAACCTAAAATCGGAAAAACATCAAGTCCAAACTTCAAAAGAGTATAAGATGTCAAGAACTCCAACTACTACTTAACGCATAAATCGAAATCAAGCATAACGAAACTATTGAATGAACGGAAGATCAATAAATTAACCTCGAGTGAATGTGTAACACTCTGAAAAGAAGGTAAATAGGTTCTAAAGCTCACACAGTATAAAATCTCCACCTTATAAGGACATGCATGCACAAAAAAGAAATATAGAAAGATCATATAACATACTAGTGCACAACAATGTAAACTCTCTCTTGTAACGGGTTTATGACAAAAACTTGCAATGCATCACAACACAAAGGTGACTCAATAACAACTCAAACTCAGTCCAACACATGACTCTGAATATCCTCGACATTGTAATCGCATTGACACGAATATAGATATGGTTCTCACCAAAAATCCTCTCCAATACAACCATCATGAATAAGAACTAATTAATGCAAATATGGATAAATGTGCTAAAGATACAAACCGCGATAACCACCATAAGATACTCAAATGTTTACCGAAGAACTCAAATGTTTGAAAAGTAATCAACATACCGCAACACCTAAAACTAATCTATAAAACATGACAGGGTTTGAAGTATAATAGACAGTGATAACAAAATATCAGGCACATAAGAAAAATAGCACGAAGTATATATCCACTAATGTGCAACTAAGTTTTAGATGGATAAGATGATATGAACATGCAAAAACTGACACCATATCTAAACTCTACTCCTCATCATCCTCGTCATTCCCAGTAGGCGGTGGTTGCATCCGATGATCCATACGACGAACTAAAACCATCATATGATCAAATGTACTCTGCTAAGCACGGATACAACCCTCTAACATAGTAACATGATCTGTATGCTGCTCCTGTACTATTACTCTCTTAATCATGGCAGCCACAATCCTCTCAAGCACAAGTCCCTGCTGAACAAGGGCCTGACTCTGCTACTCTAATATGACACCATGTGCTGCCAAAGTCTGAGACTATTGCTCAAGTCTGTCCAAAAGAAGCTAAATACTCGGAACCTAACCCGGTTGCTACTCTGGCTACTATGTAGGCTAAGCTCCCTCTACCTACTGCATAGGTAGCACCTCAGGCGGAGGAAGTAAATGTCCCTCTGAACATCTCACACTCAATACATCTATGATCAACAATTACTGAGCCCGGAGTAATCCTGGGATAATACCGACCCCAGCCTCCTCTATCATATGAGTGAGAAGACAACCAAAAGGCATGGCCCCCTATGCTCTAGGATGCGCAAACTCAGTGTACAAAGCCATAAACATAAATCTCCGAAAATCAATAGTCCTACTCATACCTATGGCCCAAAGAAGAGATGCTCTCAACCGACTCACGTCAATATGACATGTGATCGGAAGGAGTGAATGATACGAGAATAAAAACAAAGGCCGGTAACGTGGTGCGAGTACCCTCACAGGAAACTACCGTCTACCTATCCATTGCGTCCTAGCAATGCATACCTCTGTAAATACAACATTAAAATCTAAGGCTCCCTCAATTGGGTACCTAAACTATGCCTAAGGAACTCTAGGCAACTGATATATCTAAGCGAAAGTGCTCGAAGTGACTCTACTCTGATGCCTTCTAACTCATGACTCAATCACCTCCTGCCTCAGAGTGGCAATAGTCTTACTAATGTTTGCCATGAACTCGGCGATCAGCATGAACACACAAGACTCCTGAAAATGAGCCAATGGGACCCACTGCCTAGTAATAAACTCCTCCTCCCATAGATAAATACCACCCCTAAAAGCATGGAGAGCAAACTGTCGCTCCCTAGGGTTGCCTCTCACACTCCAAGTCTCTGAAAAGGCATTCGAGGTGGCCTCACTAATAAATCTCTCAACATCATATGGTGGGGGAGGCGGCAATGCCACACCCTGGCCTCTACCCCTACCAGCTCTACCACCCTGGCCAACTCGTCCAGCCATGACAATATAATGAGCTAAACTATCACAATACTCTAAGAATGTTCAATAATGCGCAAAGAAAGCTCAAGAGTAATACCTAGGAAGGCAAGAATGAATAATGAAGTGCAAATGCAGACTCGTGCTCGAGCTCTAGTAGGGCCTCGCTATCTCAGAAACTCAGAAAACTCTTAAATTCTCACTTGTCTTAAGTTTGAAATGAGTTCAAACTCAAATTCGGACGCCCTATATATAGAAATAGGAAGAGCGTTCGAAGGCCGTTCGAACGCATCCGTTCGAACTACTGTCTAACGCACTTCGAACGCATTTAATGGCCGGTGATGATGTCATCCGTTCGAACGAACCATTAAAATACATTATTGACCGTTCGAACGATCAACCTAAAATTCAACAAAACGAACCAAAAAGAACAAAAAAAAAAAAAAAACCAAAAAAAATTAACACAGAGCGAAAACATAGCTCATCTCCCCCCCCCCCCCCCCCCCCCCCCCCCCCCCCCAACCCCAAAACTAAAGATAGGCCAAGTCCTCGAGGCGTTAGAACATGAATGGACAGAGGAAAGAGAAAAGAAAAGAAAATATGATCCAAAATAATATTACCAACGTAAAGTACTGAGATTAACAAGTATACGTCCACAAGACTATGTAAAATAAATCATAAAATAGCTAACTAAAAAAACAAAACCAGTTCCCTACACACTATAAATCTAACGAAGAAAATATAGAGTCTAGGTTAAATAGTATCATGAGTCCTCAGCGACTCAATCTTAGCCTTTAAGTCTTGAATCTGAGAGTGCAAGTCCTCGAGAGAACAAGATAGTCCATTAGCTTCTGGCGGTGGCTCAAAGGAAATGTCCACCCCTGAAATCAGATGGCCAGAATACTAAATAGTGTCTATAGACAAAATAGGGACTCGGGCAGCTCGCAGAAAGTCATCAATCAAAAGACCGAATGGCATAAGATCATAGGAGAAACAGGATTCCACAATGGCCTTCAAAATAAGGTTCGGAAGATCAATAGCATACCCTTTACCAATGGTATATAACCACACACAACGGGAGCGGTGTATGATCGTGATAGAGCTCATCTCGGGAATGGTGTTAGTGGCAACTATCAAGTTCAGCATTTGGTACTTACGCTTCAAAGATGCCATCGGAATTTGTAAACTTCTGCCAAGGAACAGAGATCGTATGAAGTTCCATAAGGAGTTCCTCACTACTAGGTGGAGAACGGGGGAATGGAAGATAATTAGGATGGCAAGTGGATGGTAAGTGTAGGAGATGACAAACATCCTCTTTGGCAATAGTAATGGTGCAACCCCTCATAATAGAGGTTAAGATGAGCTCAGGATGAGAGGTATGAGACAAATACGCATAAAATTCTCGGATCATATCAACATTCACAGCCCATTCTCTACCAAGTATATGAAACCATCCCCTATGTATGAAGTCAGTTCTCAAAAGATCCTCTGCAAATTCAAATAAGTGGATACAATGCTCTATAAAGACTTCACGACCATTGAAATTTGCCATCAGCATCTTCCTCTTCCTTGAATTGGCAAACCGCTTAACTTTTGTTCGACTCCATTTACGGTCCCTTTTGGATAACATGGTTCCAAAAGATGCTATTAAATGCGTGTAAGGAATGCTAAGGAAACTGGTCAAGAAAATTCTAGGAAAAAAAAAAAAAAAAAAAAAAACAAAACAAAACAAAACAAAGCAAAAACAAGACTTAATAAAAAGAAAAAGAAATATAAAAAATATGAAAACAAAAATAATAGAAGTAGAAATAAAATAACCTACAAAAAAATACAAGGTCTACAACTCACTGTCTAAATGGAGCTTACGGATCAAGAGGGGTTGGATCCTTGAGATCCACACGTTCTACCTCACCCACAAAATTCTCAAGATAGGGCTTTAAACGATGCCCATTGACTTTGAAAGCATTACCATTCTTGGGATTCTCAATTTCAATCGCCCTATGAAATGTAACACTCCACCCTACAAAAGGTCCAAACCAATGACTCTGAAGTTTATTCGGAAACAAATGTAACTGAGAATTATATAGAAGAACCTTTTGACCCACCTCAAAAGATTTACAGATAATGTGTTGGTCATGTAGGGTTTTCATCTTTGCTTTAGAGTTTTTCACATTCTCATAAGCATCATTTCTAATCTCATCGAGTTCATTAAGTTGCAATTTCCTTAGTGTTCCTGCCTCATCTAAATTTTCATTGAAATGGCGAATTGCCCAATAGGCCTTATATTCTATTTCCACTGGAAGGTGGCACGCCTTTTCATACATAAGCCTATATGGGGAAGACCCTAAGATGGTTTTATAAGCTGTCCTATAGGCCCATAAAGCATCTATTAACTTTAAGGACCAATCCTTTCGATTAGGGCTTACAGTTTTTTTTAAAGACTTGCTTAATATCTATATTTGCTAACTCAACTTGGCCTTTGGTTGAGGGGTGATAGGGTTTACCAACCTTATGTATCACCCCATACTTTCTCATCAAGAGACCCACGGGTCTGTTGCAAAAGTGGAGCCTCCATCACTAATTATGGCTCGCGGCCTACCAAACCTAGAAAAAATATATTCTTTTAAGAACTTGATCACAACAACATGATCATTGGTATGCGCTGGTATAGCTTTGACCCACTTAGACACGTAGTTTATGGCCACTAAAATGTAAAGATACCCCCATGAATTAGGAAAGGATTCCATGAAATCAATACCCCAATAATCAAAAACCTCAAGAATAATGATAGGGGTAAAAGGCATCATGTGCCTCCTAGAAAGACTTCCTAGGTGTTGGCATTTATCACAGGATATACAAAAGATGTGAACGTCTTAAACATGGTGGGCCAATGCAAACCACTCTGCAAAATCCTTGCCGTGGTCTTACGTGAAGAAAACTGCCCACCACATGCCTATGAGTGACTGAACTTGATTATACTTTTCATCTCCTCGTCGGGAACACATCGACGAATCACTTGATCAAGACAATATTTAAACAAGGATGGATCTTCCCAAGAAAAATACTTCACATGTCTAAAGAAATTCTTACTATCGATACTAGACCATTGCGAGGAAATCCTACCGGTAGCTAAGTAGCCAGCTATGTCGGCATACCACCTGTCATAGAATGAGTGATTGCGTTAGCAAAAAATAGTTGCTCATCTAAAAAATGTTTATTAATTCGAAGGGGGTCTTGGGCATCCCCATCAGTAGGGAGCCTTAAGAGATGGTCGGCAACCACTTTTTCGACCCCTTTTCTTATATTTAATCTCCATATGGAACTCTTGCAGTAAGAGAATCCACCAGATGAGTCGCGGCTTTACATCGGGTTACTTAACGAATACTTAAATGCTGAATGATCAATGTATATGATAACTAATGATCCGACTAAGTATGACCTAAACTTATCTAATTCAAAAACCACGGTGAGAAGCTTTTTCTCTATTGTGGTATAATTCAATTGGGCTTTATTGAGGGTTTTACTAGCATAGTATATCACATAAGGTTTCTTGTTGACCCTTTACCCTAAAATAACCCCCACCACATAGTCACTCGTATCACACATCAACTTGAAAGGTAAAGACCAATCAGATGATCTAATAATAGGTACAGTGGTTAGAAGCCTTTGAGCTTGTCAAAGACTTCTTGGCATTGAGGTGTCCACACAAATGGCACATTTTATAAAAGAAGGTGGCATAAGGGTCTCGAAATCACACTAAACCCTCCAATGAAATGCCAGTAGAATCTGGCATGCCTAAGAAAAAACCTAATGTCCTTGACACTTTTAGGGGTAGGAAGATGTTGGATTAACTTGACCTTGGATTGATCTACCTCTATCCTCTTGGTGGACACTATATGTCCAAGAACTATACCTTGTGTCACCATGAAGTGACACGTCTCCCAATTAAGCACTAAATTGCTCTCCTCACACCTCTCTAACACTCTCTTAAGGTTTTCTACAACGGCCTCAAAGTGTCCTAATAAACTGAGAAGTCATCTACTTCAAGGATCTTCTCAACCATGTCGCTAAAAATAGACATCATGCACCTTTGAAAAGTGACCGGTGCATTGCATAGGCCAAAGGGCATTCTCTTGTACGCATAGGTGCCAAAAGGGCACGTGAAGGTAGTCTTATCTTAGTCCTCTAGTGCGACCTCTATTTGGTTATCGTCGAAGTACCCATCTAGAAAACAGTCAAATGCTTGGCCTACTGCTCATTCTAGGACTTGGTCCAAGAATAGAAGTAGAAAGTGATCTTTTCTTGTGGTTGCATTAAGTCTGCGGTAATCTATGCACATTCTCCAACCTGTTTGAATCCTAGTAGGAACTAGTTCATTCAACTCATTCTTCACTACCGTGACTCCCGACCTTTTAGGGACAACTTGGGTTGGACTAACCCATTTGGAATTAGAAATAGGGTATATGATACCCACTTCAAGAAGCTTCAATAATTCTCCTCTAATGACCTTTTACATATTCGGGTTTAAGCGTATTTGCATTTGACGCACAGGTTTAGCCTCCTCCTCAAGATATATACGATGAGTACACATGGGAGGACTAATTTTGTGAAGGTCCGCTATAGTCCAACCTAAAGCCTTGCTATGACTTTTAAGCACTCTTAACAATAATTCCTCCTGGCCTTTAGATAGGCTAGAGGATATGACAACTGGAAAGGATTCACCCTCACCTAAGAATGCATATTTTAAGGTAGATGGTTGGGGCTTCCTCTCTTAAATGGGTGGATTCTGTTCAGACGGGACTGGCTTCATGGCACTTGAGGTAAGGGGTTCAAACACGAGGGTCCAATTACCTACTTGCATGCAAGGTTCACTCCTTTCCCCAACTCTATGCTGGTCCCCTATGTTTTTAGGGACAACTTGGGTTGGACTAACCCATTTAGAATAAGAAATGGGGTATATGATACCCGTATCAACAAGCTTCAGTACTTCTTTTCTAACGACCTCTTTCATATTCGGGTTTAAGTGTCTTTGCATTTCACGCACAGGTTTAGCCTCCTCCTCAAGATATATACGATGAGTACACATGAGAGGACTAATTCCGTGAAGGTTCGTTATAGTCCAACCTAAAGCCTTTCTATGACTTTTAAACACTCTTAACAATGATTCCTCTTGGCCTTTAAACAGGCTAGAGGATATGACAACTGGATAGGATTCACCCTCACCTAATAATGCATATTTTAAGGTAGATAGTAAGGGCTTCCTCTCTGGAATAGGTGGATTCTGTTTAGACGGGACTACCTTCATGGCACTTGAGGTAAGAGGTTCAAACACAGGGGTCCAATGACCTACTTGCATGCAAGGTTCACTCCCTTCTCCTACTCTATTTGGTCCCCCATGTTTTTAGGGACAACTTGGGTTGGACTAACCATTTAGAATCAGAAATGGGGTATATGATACCCGCATCAAGAAGTTTCAGTACTTCTCCTTCTCCTCTAACAACCTCTTTCATATTTGGGTTAAAGCGTCCCTGCATTTGACGCATAGGTTTAGCCTCCTCCTCAAGATATATACGATGAATACACATGAGAGGACTAATTTTGTGAAGGTCCACTATAGTCCAACCTAAAGCCTTTCTATGACTTTTAAGCACTCTTAACAATGATTCCTCTTGGCCTTCAGATAGGCTGGAAGATATGACAACTGGATAGGATTCACCCTCACCTAAGAATGCATATTTTAAGGTAGACAGTAAGGGCTTCCTTTTTGGAATGGGTGGATTCTTTTCAGATAGGATTAGCTTCGTGGCACTTGTGGTAAGGGATTCAAACATGGGGGTCTAATGACGTACTTGCATGTAAGGTTCACTCCCTTCTCCTACTCTATGTTGGTCCTAAAACTTATACACTCAAATTCCAGTCAGTCATTAGGCTCATTCCAAACTAGAGCCCTCTCAATAGGATCCTCAATGAACTCTCGGTCCATATGCTTTTAGACAATAGACGCAATAAAGTCTACTTCCTCAATGTTCTCCACCTCCCCCCCCCCCCCTTGCTTACCCACCGTAAATATGTTCATCTCTAAGGTCATATTGCCAAAGGAAAGCTTGAGTAACCCATTCCTACAATGAATAATAGCATTTGCAGTTGCAAGGAAGGGTCGTCGTAGAATGACAAGAATGTGACGCTTAAAGAACTCGGCCTCTACTAATTGGGTATCTAACACAATGAAGTCAACGGGATAGTAGACATTGTCCACTTGAATAAGAACATCATTTATGATTCCCCTAGGGACCTTAACTGAACAATCAGCCAACTCTAGCATTACTGAGGTAGGGCTTAATTCTTCTAGACCTAGTTCTTTATAAACAAATTATGGAAGAAGATTCATATTAGAACCTAGGTCAAGAAGGGCACAATCGACTCAATGGCCTCCTATAATGCACGAAATAGTAGGACAACCAGGGTCCTTGTACTTTGGTGTGGTTTTACATTGAAGGATGGCACTCTGGCTCTCATTCATCATCACCCTCTCTTTTACATGTAACTTCCTTTTCACAGTACACAAGTCCTTCAAGAACTTGGCATAGGAAGGTATCTGTTTGATAGCATCTAAGATAAGGATATTGACTTGAACCTATTTGAATATATCATAAATTTCAGAATTCAGAGACTCTTTCTTAGGTTTAGTTAATCTATGTGGAAATGGGGCATGTTTCAAATCTTCAATGCCCACATCTTCAGATGCATCAATTGCTTTTTTCGATAGCTTAGAATTTTTCTCATTCTCTTTTTCTTTATTCTCCTTAATTTTCTCAATTTTATTATTCCGTTCACTCTCTCCTCTCCCTTGCTCATGTCCTAACCCTACAGACTCATCCTTTCTCCCTTGATTGTTTTCTTTAGGAGTGATGGTTTTATCTATTTGTTTTCCGCTCCTAAGGGTGGTGATGGCCTAAACCTATTCATGTGTTATATCAACTTAATTTGCAAGTTTAGGGTTTGGTTGGGGTTAGGCTAGAAATCGCCTTTGTGTCTGTTGAGTCATCAATATCTTGTGGATGTCTTTGACTATCATGTTAGTCTCCTCTTGTGATTGTTCTAGATTCGTGACCTTATTCGTGAGTGATTTTAGGTCATTGGTCACTTGATTGTCCTCATTATTCTTCTTATGAGGAGGGTGATATTGTACCCATTGAGGTGCATATGAATATGGTACCGCTTGTGTGAGATAGGGTACTGTTTGACCTTGGAAGGGTTGCGGTGGTGCTTGAAAGGGATGTGGGGGTTGTTGGAAAGGTTGAGGGTCTTGTGGACCCTCCTTTTTCCACCCAAAGTTAGGGTGATTCCTCTAACTCAGATTATATGTATTGAAGTAGGGGTTATTCCCATTCCTCTGGTTTTGATACCCCCCTTGAAATTGGTCGGCTGCATTTACTTGGCTGTGCAATGCTTCCCTTACTCCTGGTATAACTGGACATGATGCAATGTCATGATCCTGTGTATCACAAACTAAGTATTGTGAGAGTGTCTCAACCGGTACAATAGTGGTGGTCTTAGAAGTTTCCAAAGCCTCTAATTTGCGTGTGAGTGACGTGACTCTGGCTTGTAAATCTTTTACTTTCCCTAATTGGTGCTTGGCTTTGACATGTGTGGTGGGTTTCTGATACTGATTTTATAACTTGGATATTGTTCTCTCTCAATTATAAACGTGGATAGCTAAAGATAAAATAATTATTCCTAATCACACTATAAAAAAATGTCCCTAATATATTATTATTAATTAAGGAGTCCAAGAGTTCTCTCCAATTATTGGTTACTAGAAGTGGAGGCTCACACAAAGTGTGTATCCATTACTCACACTAACCTTACTAACTCAATTACATATGAAACATTATTTTGCTAAAATAATTTCTTTGAGCCCTACGTTGCATGGGTCAACTGTTAGTTCTACAAATAGTTACCAGGATAGTCCTGAATGTTGGCAAGGCAATAATATACAAAAAAAAAAAAAATCCCCTTTAAATTGACTTCATAATTTTGACTTAGGGGCAATTTTGTCTATTTATTATAAGTTTGGCTAACAATAACAAAATTGTCCAGGCAATAGATTGCCCCTTCTACAAAGAATGCAGATCCTCTATTCCCTTCTTGTGTCCCATTCTCTGCTTCATGCATTCTATTAAGCCATGTCATCAATTGTGATGTTATAGACAATAAGGTTAATACTAAATTTTGTCATTTATTTTATTTAGTAAATATACAAGTGAAATTTATAATAGGTAATGAAATAAAAAATAAAAAAACTGGAAGTTGGAATATTTCCTAAAACCAATTCACATCTTTATGTATAAGATTTAAATCCCCTCTTCGTCTTCTAAATTTTGTGCATTCATATAACAGTGTATATGTATATATAATATATCTTTTGAGTTGTGTCAACAGTGGTTTACCAGGTCACCTCAACAATTTCATTTTTGCATAGAAATTCAAAACGGTGTATGGATAATTCAACCTGAAATTGGACAACCAATTCAAACAGAAAATCAACAATTAAAAATATCTGTCATCATAAACCACCCTATATCAAAATTTGTCAATTACCCAGATGAAAACTTAAGGAGCAGTGCATATTTGGGGCCAATAATCAAAATGGGTATGCATGAAAATCGAAGAAAGAAGTGCCCATCAGATGAAGAGCTTTTGACGCTAAACAAGCTTAGGATTTGGAAACCTTATCCGCGTTCTTAGATAGTTTGATGCTTCTCCTCATACATCAGTCAAGATCCACATAGAAATAATAACCCATTTTTCATTATATTAGAGAGATGATGACTTAAAAAGAGTTTTGATTCAGAAAAAATTCCTATATTGATTTGATACCTGCTATAGATTTATTGTCATGTTTATTAAATCTAATATGTAAAAATAATATAAATAAGATTATGTCATTAGTAATGATGAAATGAATCAATAGAATACATGATGGGTGAAAGGAGCACAAAGAGGGGATTGAGGATTTGCATTTTTCTACGAATAATTAGTATCTTTGAAGGTGCATGTTAATATCTCTATATTCTACCAATGATCGGCCACCATTTTTCTTCCAACTAATTATTATTCGATTATTTTTTTCAAATACATGGAGTCTAAGCATTCGAATAATAGCTGCTTGGAACTCGTGCTTGTCTAATATCCATAGGAGTTCTGTAAACTTAATGTGTTACTTAACTGATGACTGGTTATTTAACGCAAGAAGAAAATTGAACTTGAAATCTTATACTTAGTATAAAACTGTTATGGCCTATGAGGGCCAGTCGACAATGGATCAAACTTGATTTTGAATCTATTTATTTATATTAACTTTTTATGGATACCCCAAAGAAAAAAATGGATTTTTTGATAAATACTTATGAATTTATTCCCATTTTTCTAACCCAACCAAACAGTAAAAGCTTTTCTTTTAGCGTATTCATTTAATTTTCTTCTCCTACATCTTTTCGTTTTTCTTTCTATTGACCAATCTGAGATCTAAAAGAAGCATTAAAAGAAAAGACTCCATAAGAATAAATATATAAAAAAATCTAACAAACAAATTGACGTTCAAAACAAATAAAAAAGATTAGAAAAATGAAATAGTGCATGTGCTGATAAATATATAGTTCAACCAACGGAACTGTGAAAAAAAAAAGTTGAGTCAACAAAAAATGAAATTCCGCTGCCGGGAGTCGAACCCGGAAATCTACAAATCCTTTGAAATATTTGGCTACAGCGGATTTTGTTAAGAACTATACACAAAAAATTATTATGTTAACCATAATTTCTCGGAACTCTCTCATTAAAGTTCTCTTTTCTTGCAAAGTCTTTAATTATCTTTCTATATCTAGTAAGAAACACAAGCATTATGCAATAATATTGAGTACGAGAGCCATTCTAACTAGTATAAAAAGTACGTCTAGCCAAAACATGGGCATTAGATACATTTTGCGAGGGAATTTATATATAAATACATATTTAAGTCTTTAAACTAAATGACATATATCTTTCACCACGAGTTGCACAACCCTCTCTGAATACTCTAGACAACAAAGTGCATGTATTAACAAAATATTATATGTTTGATTTCAATGTAAGTTGGTTGGAATTAGGTGTGGCCTATACTAAAAATTTTCTTATTGGACCTAAAATCAAATCACAAATCCATCCAAAATTTAAAACTAAATTATGAAGCCCATCTATTTAACCTTAAAAAAATTTTAATAAATATTTTTCTTAAAAAATGATGTTAAATAATAAAGAATAAAAATATAATATACTATAAAAATATGTTATTTTATATTTATTTCGGGTTGTGATTTAAAGACAATTTTTAAACCTACCCATTAATCTAATCGGGTCTAAAAATAAATCTTAAGCCTTATAAATAATAAGTAGACTTCAACAGGCCAATACGCCCGTGGTCACCCCTAATTGGAATGGACTTAGCCAGTTGAGAGCATGAAAATAAGCTCGAGCTTCTACCATAAATAATAGGAGAACAAGCCTACAATTGTTGGACATCTTCTGCCAATTTTTGACCTTAAGAAGCAAGGACGTATGTTACCCAAAAATTATCTTTACACGATGCCCCATCAACAAACACATCCATATTGCTAAAATCATCGTATACAAAAATTTATTTTAACATATGGCAATGGGTGAATAACGATTCAGGTTGCGTTTGATACTAGCTTTTTCGTTGACTTTTTTTAAGCTTATAAGTAAAAAAGTCAAAAAAATTTGACTTTTTTGCTTTTTTTTTTTGGTTTTGCTTTTTTGTTTATTTTTATCTAAACTAAAATCAAAAAAGCAAAAAAACTAAAAAAACTTATTTTTTTACTAGCAAACTTAAAAAAAGCTTGACTTTTAAACCCTACCAAACGGACACTCAGTATCCTTTCATGAGACTCACTGGAATTTTGATTTCTAAGTTAGAAGATTTTCGTTTGAGCAGTTTCTCTTTTTTTTTTTTTTTTTGGTGAGCATGTCTTCACCATTTGACTTGTGAGCAAGCCATGTCTGCTGGCAGTTGTGAATTTTTTTTATTGTGTAGCAGTATTTTATATATAAACCCCCTATGTTGTACTAAATACAGTCCAAAAAAAAGAGGTATCTAGTGAATATTGGGAACAATACTTACTGTTATTATTTTTAGCAATAACCCTTTTTTTTCTAAAATTTTAATAATTGGTCTCCACCAAACCATAATAACGGCTATTAAGTACCTGTTGACCATTATAATGCCATGAACAACAATCAATCCTAATGGGTGGCTCAGTGGTTTGCACAAGATTTCAAGTTCAATTACTCTTCATGTTCTCTTGTGAGTAGTTATCATTCATGCAAATACAAGATGTTTATATAATTCGTTTGGACGATAGCCCTACACAAGTTCGAGTAAATAGTTGACCGAAGGTCTGGACCCCTATAGCAAAACAAAAAAAACAAAAAAGAACAACCAACTATTTTCCTTCAATACTGATAAAAATTAGCAAAGCTTGATCCAGAACCATAAAACAAAAACAAAACAAAAAAAAAAAGAACGAAACAAGAAAGGGGATTGAGTTGCCTTTGCTCATATGTTAGTGTAAGTGGGATTTTACTAGAAGGCTGGGCCGAACTCTCAAGCCCACAAATGGATGAATCCAGGTCTCTCCTGCAAGACGAAGAGGTTAGAATGGGTAGGCTCGTAACGGGCCGATCATACTCCGGAGATTAAGTCAGCAAGCTTAATTGATGAAGATGAAAGTAGTCGGTACTAGTAGTTAGTTGTCGATACCTGGCTCTCGGTGCCTTAGGTATTTATAAAACCCTTGAGGGAGTGTGTTCTGCCTTAGCCTACCAGCAGGCTCTCATGGCCTGCTGGGTAGGCATCATCATTGGCGCCGCCTGATTATCCACAGGGCCTGGCGCACCGTCGCGGGGGATTCCGGCTGACCGGACGTGCACGTTGACGTCGCGTGGGCAGACGCATGCGCATTTAATGCGAGTCATCTCTGCATTTAATGCGCAGAGACTGCTAGCGGTTTGAGCCCGCTTTTCGTGGTTTGGGCCGCGCTGCGAAGGAGGTCGGCAGTCTGACCTTCCCTCTAATTCTGATCTGGGCTAGGAAAGCAGCACCAATTCTGATTTGCGCAGATTGGGCCTAACGGTCACCCAACCACATAAATGGCGGGGATTTTGAAAAATTCAATGGTGGGGCGTTACTGAATCGACGGCCGACGTGACGCTTCGGCAGAGCGTCATGATTAACGCCGTTTTACTGTGCATGAACGGACGGCTCTGGCGACTATAAAAGACCGACGCCCTAATCAGTTGGAAGACACTTGATCTTTTCTCTTTGCCTTCTGAATAGCGTGTGCGTCGGCTGTTTCGGCACCCACCACTGTAAGTGTCTTTTGAGCCCGCAACTCCTTTGCTCTTCATTGCGTTCTGTGTTTTGACGGTTGTCCCCTGATGGCATCCCGTCTTCGTAAAATGTTAGATGGCCCGTCGGCCCTTGCCGCGTTTAGGGCTAGGTTTGAAGTCCCGGATGAAATCGGCTTAGAGTTGGTCGATCCTGAGGACTATCGTATGGGGGAGACCGAAAAGGGGGTGCCGTTCCCAGTCATTGCTATCGTAGAAGGGGGGCTTAGGTTTCCCTTCCACCCTCTTCTTCATAAATTCATAGTGAAAAATAAGGTGTCGCCCTCCCAGTTAGCGTCGAACGTATATAGAATCTTCTTTGGCATGCTGGAAATAAATCGGCGCCTGGGGGTGAACCTGGGCCTTGCTGAGCTGGACTACTGCTACACTCTTTGTAAAGTCGGAGGTAGTTACAAGGTTTACCTCTGGGTAGTAAAGAAGTCCTTAGAGTTAGTGAAGTGTCTGCCTTCCTCAGGGAAAGGCATCGACGACGTTAGGGTCTGGGTAATCGGTCCATGGGAGTTCGGCAACGTTCTCGAGAAGGATAGGCCGGCGATTCGATGCCCTAGAGTGCCCGTCGATCTAGGTTTGATGCCGATCTCTCACACTGTGCGTCATTTACAGTTTCAGTTTGCAGTCAGATTAACTCTCGAAGTTTTTTGTAGACATAAGGAAGCGGTCAAAAGCTCGCGACTGGTTGGTCAACTCTGACGACCTCGACAAGGTCTTGAACTACGTCGGCGAAGGTCGGCTAAGATATATAGCTCGGACTGCACATATCTTGCTCTCCTACCCACTGCGATACTCGACTTTCACTACCGAGACGGGTGTGCCCCGGAGTGTACTGGCATGACTAGCGGACGAAGGCGCCGGAGGGGACTTCGAAGAAATACCTACTGGAATAGCGATCGAGAGGGCGCGCGTCCCTACAGGCATGACAGTCGCGGTTGCTCCTCCATCTGCATCACCTGGTGAAGAACGGCAAGAAGAGCGAACCAAATCACACAGCTCGGTATCCACATCGTCACCGTTCACTGTGCCTGACCACCGAGTTGAGATTCCCTCCGGAACAAGTGATTCGAGCCCATCCCCCGACAAAATGGATGGCATGAGCCTGAAGGAAAGGATGTTTGCTCTTGCGGGACAGCCGCTAAAGTCGGTCACACCTACTCCTGCCGAAACCCCCCCAGCCGAGCTGGTGGTAACTCCCGTGGAGGAGGCCCTCTCGCGCAACAGAGGCCGGAGACTCGGCAACAAAGAAAGAGGAGGCCCGATGTCACTCCGACTCCAGCGCCCAAAAAGGAGAAAGGTAAAGGCGCGGTGGACGAGGTCAGCGAGACTGTGACCATCACTTCGGACATTCTCGGCCGTCCTATGACGACAGCAGATTCTATGATCGATCAGCCGGAGGTTGCTTTTGGTGTTATGAAGAGCGTTCTTCAGAAGAAGGACGTGGCGAAGCTGGGCAAAGCAAGCGACTCGGCCGTTTTTATGGGCGCTTTTCTTGACTCGATACTGGTAAGTCAGTTCTGATTTTTTTCAACGACTACAGATTTTTTAAATACTCGCCCTAAAAACTGCTTTCTCCGATTTGTATAGGGCTGTCTGAATTCGTTGGAGCCGATGAATCACTTCCAAAAGCTTGCTGAGGTTCACCAGCAACTTATCGAAGAGCACGGCCGTTTGAAGCTCGAGTGGATTGAAACGAATAAAGAGCGGATCACCTTCAGGAAACAAGCCGAGCAGGCTTCCGCCGAGCTTTTGCTGACGAAAGCCGATTTTGAAAAGAGGGATAGGGACCTTGCCGACCTTGAGAAGAAGTTTGATGTGTAGTCCGTGGTTCTGCACAACGCAAAATGAGGAGGTGGAGACCCTTAAGGCTGAAGTGGCCAAGCTGAAGGTCGAAGAAGAGGCCATATTGAAGAGGGGTGAAGAGAGGGGGGCCAAGAATTTGGCCGAAGAGATGATGGACCTCAGTCGCACCATATTCCGATAGGGTTGGAATGGTGCCCTTGTTGTGGCAGAGCTAGATAAGGCCTCCGACGTCTGGGGTCTTTGCCCAGACTACTTTGATACTACCGAGGACGGCGTTGTCTGTCCGAGGAAGGTGTTGGCAAACGCCCAATACCGACGGGAGCTTAAGTTAAAAGCCGCGGCCGAAGAGGTTGCTGCTCAGAAGGAGAGGCTTGGAAATTTGAAAGCCGTAGCTGGAACCCCCGAGGATGTGGAAGAGGTTTCGCCAGGGGTAACTGCAGAGCCGGGGGAGAAGTCGGCATAACTTGTCTTTCTTTTCCTTAATTTTTGTAACCATCAATGCCTTCTACTGAGAAAAAACTCGTTTTGTTGTTTTATTACTGAATCTGCCTTATCTGATTTTTGCTGCGAATTGAGTCTCTTTCATCTGATTTTGTCGTTTACACTTGGTTTCTTTCTTGGCCTCTTTCGGCCGACCTGCCGATCCGGGACAGGACCAAGTATTCTACACTTCGTTTTTATTTTGGCCTTCTTTGGCCGACCTGCCCAACTTGGACAGGACCAAGTTTCTATACTTGGTTTTTATTTTGGCCTTCTTTGGCCGACCTGCCCAACTTGGACAGGACCAAGTTTTTACACTTGGTTTTTATTTTGGCCTTCTTTGGCCGACCTGCGCAACTTGGACAGGACCAAGTTTTTACACTTGGTTTTTATTTTTCACAGAATGTTCAGAGCAGAGGCATTTGAATAACTTCGTTTTCATTGATTCTTCAGTAGAGCAATATACATTTCATGGACTGCTACAGTGTATGGAGCCTTGTATTACTAGTAGAACTTCCTCAAGTTAGTCGCATTCCATGGTCGCGGCAATTGTCACCCTTCTTCAACGGTCTCTAGTCTGTATGGGCCGATGCCGACCTGGGATGTGACTATGTAGGGGCCTTCCCAGTTTGGGCCGAGCTTCCCATCTGTCGCCTTTTTAGTTGCCCCCAGCACTTTTCGCAAAACTAGATCTCCTGGAGCAAAGTTTCTCGGGCGGACCCACTTATTGTAAGAGCGTTTTAGCTGTCGCTGATACTCTGTGAGCTTGATCAAGGCGGTTTCCCTTCTTTCTTCGACGAGGTCCAGGTCTCTTGCAACCATCTGGTCGTTGACACCTGCGTCAAATGCTGCCGTTCTGATTGTTGGTAGTCCGATCTCCAAAGGGATGACTGCCTCCATCCCATATGCCAAGGAGAACGGCGTTTCCCCGGTGGACCTCCTAGGGGTTGTTCTGTAGGACCACAAAACATTTGGCAACTCCTCTGTCCACTTCCCTTGGCTTTTTCCAGTCGCTTCTTGACTCCGTTAAGCATGGTTTTATTTGAAATCTCGGCTTGCCCGTTGCATTGGGGGTAGGCCGATGTTGAGTAATAGTTTCTGATCCCCAATCCTTCGCAGAATGATCTAAAGATGTTGCCATCGAACTGGGTGCCGTTATCTAATATAATGGCACGGGGCAACCCGAATCTGGTGACAATGCTTTTCCATACGAACCTTTTGGCATCAATGTCCCTGATGTTTGATAAAGGTTCCACTTCCACCCACTTGGTAAAGTAGTCGGTGGCCATGATGAGAAACCTTTTGTTGCCCGGGGCTCGAGGTAGTGGTTCGACAATGTCCAGTCCCCACTGAGCGAAAGGCCACGGACTGGTGATGGTGGCGAGGTCCTCGGCTGGCTGGCGGATGATGGGGGAAAACCTCTGACATTTATCACACTTCAGAACGTACTGGGCTGCATCCTTCTGCATGTAAGGCCACCAGTATCCCTGTGAGATGGCTCGGTGTGCTATCGATCTTCCGCCGATATGACTTCCACATATCCCTTCATGGATTTTGAACAAAATGCTCTGTACTTGGTCTGGATGGACACAGTGCAAATATGGACCTGTAAAGGAACGCCTGTAAAGTTCCTTACTTGGTGATAGCCAATACCTGAGAGATGCATGCCTGATTCGCCGAGCTTCAGCCTTATCGTTTGGCAGCTTGTCCGCGTCAAGGTAAGAGATGATTGGGTCCATCCATGATGGTCCCAACTTTTCTGCTGTTAAGGTTTCCTCCTCCTCCCGAAAGATGCTGGGCTTGGCAAGAGTTTCTACGTTGATCGTCCTTTTTGAACCAGATGTCAGAGCCGTGGCCAGAGTTGCCAAGGCGTCTACATGTGAGTTGTTGTCTCGGCTAATCTGTCGAAGCTTGTAGCTTTTGAATTGCCTGAGTAGTTCCTTGGCTTTTGCTAGGTACTGCGTCATTCTGTCGCTTTTTGCTATGTATTCCCCTATGATCTGGTTTACGATAAGTAAGAAGTCCGAATATATGACGATTTCCAGAATTCGAAGTTCAATGGCTCGACGTATTCCGGCGAGCAAGGCCTCGTATTTTGAGTCATTATTGGAGGTAGTGAACTCCAGTTTGATGGCTTGCTCGATGGTTAACCCGTCTAGTGTGATGAGTACGATACCTGAGCCTGCCCCCCGATCATTGGAAGCTCCGTCCACGTAGAGTTTCCAATGATCTGATTGTTCCCAAAGGTCCAGGGGGAGTTCGTGTTGTGGTTGGCCAGGTGCTGGGGTCTGATCTACTTCTGGTGGAATCTCAACAGAGAACTCAACAACAAAGTCGGCAAGAACTTGCCCCTTCATTGCCGATCTAAGTTGGAACTTGATGTCAAACTCCCCTAATTCCACGGCCCATTTTGCAATTCTTCCTGAAAAGTCGGCTTTCCTTAGAAGAGGTTTGAGCTGGTGGTTGGTGAGGACGGTGATGGTGTGAGATCTGAAGTAATGCACCAACTTGCGAGATGCTATTATCAGTGCGAGTGTCAGCTTTTCGAGGGGTAGGTACCTGCTCTCGGCTCCAAGAAGGGTTTTGCTGACGTAATAGATCGGGAATTGTTGCCGGTTTTCTTCTCTGAGTAGAACCGCACTGACTGCATGATCTGATACTGCCAGGTAAAGGAAGAGTTCTTCGTGCTGGACAGGGGTGGAGAGTAGGGGTGGTTTGGTAAGGTAGGTTTTGAGATCGGCAAGGGCAGAGTCACACTCTAGGGTCCACTCGAACCGTTCCTGTTTCTTTAGGAGCTAGAAGAAGGGTCGGCACCTGTCCGATGAACGGCTGATGAATCTGTTGAGTGCAGCGGCCATCCCTGTCAATCTCTGTACCTCTTTGGCGTTCCTTGGAGCTTGAATACTCTGAATCGCACTGATCTGCCGTGGGTCCATTTCAATGCCCCGATGTGTGACCAGGAATCCCAAAAACTTGCCTGAGCCGACCTCGAAGACACACTTTGAGGCGTTCAACCGCATTTTGTAGTCCTTCAGGATACAAAGTACCTCCTTCAGGTCCGCCAAGTGGGTGTTGCTCAGTTTGCTTTTCACCACCATGTCATCGATGTAGACCTCGACAGTTTTGCCGAGCTGGGTCTTGAACATCTTTGTGACCAGTCGTTGATACGTAGCTCCGGTGTTCTTCAGTCCAAAGGGCATAACTCTATAGCAGTAGATTCCCCTTGGAGTGATGAAGGCCGTCTTCTCTTGGTCGTCGGGGTGGAGTGGGATCTGGTGGTACCCTCGGTAAGCGCCCAGGAAACTCATCCGTCCGAAGCCGGCGGTTGCATCCACAAGCTGGTCGATTTTGGGCAGAGGGAATGGATCTTTGGGGCATGCCCTATTGAGATCAATGAAGTCCACACAGACCCTCCACTTTCCATCCTTCTTTTTTACAACCACCGTATTCGATAACCAGCTCGGGTAGTTGATTTCCCGAATGGCCCCAGCTTCCAAAAGCTTATCTGTTTCCTCCAAGACAGCGTCCACATGCTGGGTAGCTGCCCTTCTCCCCTTCTGGACGACAGGTCGGCAGTTTGGATTAACATTCAGACGATGACAAGCAACGTCAGCGCCGATCCTAGGCATGTCATAAGGGGTCCAGGCGAACACTTCCAGGAAGTTCGTCAGCAACTCGAGTAGGGACTTCTCCTCTTGTTTAGAGAGAGAGGTGCCGATGACGAAGTATTTGTCTCCTCGTCGATCAATATATATCTTCTTCAGGTCCTCCACAGCTTTATTCTCAGGTGTCTGTCCCACGTCATCAATTGTGGGGGTGTCTTCATGCAACTCCATCATCTCCACTTTCTCAGGCTTTGTCTTTATCGCACATGCCGTTAGGAAACATTGTTTGGCGGCCACTTGGTCTCCCCTGATTTCTCCAACACCTGCCGATGTCGGAAACCGAAGCAGCTGATGGTGCGATGACGGAACGGCCCTCATGAGGTGTAACCAAGTTCGCCCCATGATGGCATTGTAAGGGGAGGGCACATTCACTACTAGGAATTCGGTTGGCAATGTGATCCCACAGGCTGTCGCAGGAATAATCACCTTCCCATTGGCCAAACTGGGCTCGAGTTGAATCTAACCAATGGGTTAAGCGATGGTTGGAGGTCGGACTCATTCAGTCCTAGTTGCTTGAAGAGGCTATAGTACATAACTTCGGATGAACTCCCCTAGTCAATGAGCAGCCTTTTGACGTCGCAATCCGCCATTCTTAGAGTAACCACCAAAGCATCATTATGAGGGATCTGTACTCCTACAAGATCCTCGTCGTTGAAAGAAATTGGCATGTGGCCGCTGCCGACCTTTGCTTTCTTGGTGGGTTGTTGTGGCTGCATTACTTCCCGTAGGTGTGCTACTTTCTGCATCTCGGCTCGGTATCTGTGCGGGTCGATGGTCCCTGATTCAGTCGATCCGTGCAACACATTGATTATCCGTACCGGTCGTGATTCTGGTTCCTTCCGCACTGCATCCTCTACCTGCGGTTGCTCGACTTCATTCTTTGTCTTCTCCCGATCAATGAACTGATCGAGGTGGCCTGCTTTGGCCAAGTCTTCCAAGTGATTTTTCAGATGCCGACACTGCTTCGTCTTATGTCCCTTCTCGCGGTGGTATGAGCAGAATCTCTTCTGGTCTCGTGTCGCCGGGTCTCCTCCCAACTTTGGGGGCCACTTGAAGAAGGGCTTATCACGGATCTGGGGCAATATTTTATAGATTGGGTCCTTAAAGACTGTGTAGACCCCCTCAATTCCCCTTTTTCCTCGGCCGATGTCTTCTGACCGAGGTTTCTTGGCATCCTTCTTATTTGCCTTTTCGGTTGCAGCGCCGACCTTGGTTGACGTCCCTTGGGGTACGTCCTCATCCAACCGTGCATAGCGCTCGATCCTGAGCATTAGCTCCTGTATCGTAAGAGCTGGTTTCTTCATTAGGGACTGTCGCAAGCGATGCTCCCTGGGAAGACCAATCTTGAACTGAGTTACAGCTAATTGCTCGCTGCACTCGTCAATCTCGTTATAAGCTTCCCAGTAGCGTCGGGCGTATGCTCGCAATCCTTCTCCTTCCTCTTTTCGTAACGTCAACAAGAAATCAAACTCTTTCGGTTGTAGGCTATTTGCTATGAAACGAGCTGTGAAAAGTTCGGCTAGTTGCCTCCAGCTAGAAACAGATTTACGTGGCAATTTGTCGAACCACCGCAAAGCCACGCTCCCCAGGCTGGAGGGGAAGATTTGACACATCAGCATCTAGTCGCTGCACCATACTACCATGAGCTGTTTGTAATGCCGAACATGGTTAATTGGGTCGGACTTTCCGTCATAGAGGGTGAACTTTGGTGGGGTGAATTTTCGAGGAATTGGATGGGATTCAATCTCCTTAATGAATGGCGTGGATGCAATCTGATCAAGGGCCTTTCTCATCAAGTCATGGGCTGTGCGCTCCTTAGTTTGCTACCTTCTATCCTCCTGCTTTTCATTGTACCATTTCTCCCAGTCTTCCTTCCGCCGATCTCCCTCTGCTGGAATGTCGCGCGGCGGGGTTTCGCTCTTGTCCCTCCGCTGACCTGTGCGCCCGTTCGCGCAACGCCCGATACTAGGGGTGTAACTTCCCCTTACCGGCGGTGTTGGTTCGTCCCTGGCGCCGGTAACCCGCTCCCGATCTGGGGACCCTTCTCTCCCACGCTCATTTCTGCCAGAGAATGCCTCCCTCATGGCCCGCACCTGGGAGGTGAGGTAGGCTATCTCTTCTCCGCGCCGCCGAATTTCCCTCTCTGCTGCACGGAGCGTATCCTCGCTCAGAACCCGCCCACTGGAGGGCGACGGGGCCAGATTCCGAGGATGGTTCCTGGGGAAATTTCTGCCCCTGATGTAGCCCGTATCCCTTCGCATTTCCTTTGGTGCCTCCTGGTGGCTTTCAGCGGGCGTGCGTATCTCCGACCTTAGTGTTCTCCTCCTTTGCCGATCTACTGGTGTAGATTGGCAATGCACCGAGTTGGTCGGGTCTCTACTGGGGGAGTCTCCGAGGCCTCTCCCGTCGTGGTTTTCTGCCCTATGTCTCCGGTTGTCTAGACTCATGGTTTTTCTAAGCCTTCCCACAGACGGCACCAATTGTAAGTGGGATTTTACTAGAAGGCTGGGCCGAACTCTCAAGCCCACAAATGGATGAATCCAGGTCTCTCCTGCAAGACGAAGATGTTAGAATGGGTCGGCCCGTAACGGGCCGATCACACTCCAGAGATTAAGTCAGCAAGCTTAATCGATAAAGATGAAAGTAGTCGGTACTAGTAGTTAGTTGTCCATACCTATCTCTCGGTGCCTTGGGTATTTATAAAACCCTTGAGGGAGTGTGTTCTGCCTTAGCCTACTAGCAGGCTCTCATGGCCTACTGGGTAGGCATCATCATTGGCGCCACCTGATTATCCACAGGGCCTGGCGCACCGTCGCGGGGGATTCCGGCTAACCGGACGTGCACGTTGACGTCGCGTGGGCAGACGCATGCGCATTTAATGCGAGTCATCTCTGCATTTAATGCGCAGAGACCGCTAGCGGTTTGGGCCCGCTTTTTGTGGTTTGGGCCGCGCTGCGAAGGAGGTCGGCAGTTTGGCCTTCCCTCTAATTCTGATCTGGGCTAGGAAAGCAGCTCCAATTCTGATTTGCGCAGACTGGGCCTAATCCATTGAATTGGGCCGGTGGTTATTCCCCCACAGTTAGTAATTCAACGACTGTTGTTGATTTATTCACTCATAAAATATTAATTTAATGTGAGAAAAAATTAAAGTTAAGTTATGGAGGAGTTTTAATATAGAAAAAATGGCACGGCCGGTATGTTTGGAAATAGTAAACAGTGAAATGAATTTGAAAAAAAATAAAACAATCAACATTCATGTATTTATAAGGCACTTATTGAAAAGGTACCACCAATTTGTACATGGGCCACCTATTATCAGGATAGTTTTGGCTGTTAGCAAGGCAAGAATTTACAAAATATCAATTCTAAATTCACTTTATAGTTTTGATTTAAGGGCAATTTTGACAATTTATAATAAATTTGTGCTGACAACCGCAAAATTATCCAACCAATAAGGTCACCCCATCTACAAATAATTAATATCCTTGAACGTGTCAACATTTCTATGTCTTACTAATGTGGTAAGCTACCATTTTTCTTTCAACTAATTATTATTCCCATATTTGGGCCTTGGATTTTCTTTTTAACTATAGAGTGCCTAAGCATTTGAATGACTACTCGCTCAAACTTGTGTTTATCAACCATACAAACGAACTATGCAAACTTTATGTGTTGTATAAATGATGACTAGTTATAGAAAACGTGAGAAAATAGTCTAGTTGTCTGGTAGTACTGAGTACTCGGTGATAATTCCTATCAAATAGTGACACGTAGTGTGTAAATACATCAGTAATCTAAGATCATTTATTAAGTGATATTTTTAAGAAAACATTCTATTAGATTTTGTCAAGTAGTATTTATTTTTTAAAAATCTCTCCATGACTCCACTAACTAGGTTATTGATGTATGCATACACCACATATCATCATTTGGTAGGAATTATCACTAAATAATTAGTACTATCTGACCACTGGATTATTTTTCGAAAATATGAGTAGAAATAAAACTTAAGATTTCATGTTTAGCATGAGGGCCAATCGAAATTGAATCGGTTTTGAATTTGTTTATTTATATTCAGTTTTTATGGACAACCAAACAAAAAAAGAATTTTCTCACAAATACTTCTTAATTTATTCTCAGTTTTTTGACCCAACCAAACAATAAAAATGGAATTTAGAATATTTCACTTCATTTTCTTTTTGCATACCTTTTTTTTTTCATTGAGAAATCTAAGATCCAAGTGTTGCAGTAAAATGAAAGACTCCATAAGAATAAATATATAAAAAATCTAACAAACAAAATGATGTTCAGAACAAATAAAAAAATTAGAAAAACGAAATTGTGCATGTGTGACCCAGCAACAAAATGAATTTCCACTGTCGGGATTTGAATCGGAAATTCACAAACCCATTGAGTTATTGTGCTCCTGTGGATTTCGTTAAGTAATATATTTCTAATTATTCCTCGCAACTCTCTTTACCTATAAAACTACTGTTTTCCTGTGAAGCCGTTAATTATCTTTGGAGAGCTAAGATGAAGCATATGCATTATATAAGGAGTACAAGAGCCCTTCTAACAGTGTTAAAAACGCGTTTAACAAAAACTAGGGGTGGCCATAAGTCTAATAACCCTTGCATCATTTATAAGGTTTGAAATTTTTTTAAATTTAATTAGATTAATAGACGAGATTAAGAATTGTGTTTGAAAATCAGCTCGGTCCACAATATTTGTAAGTTAGGATGGGCTTGGAAATTTATTTATTTTTTATTATTTTGGGTGGGCTTAGGAATTGGTTTCAAGTTCGATGAAAATTTTTTTTAGTGTAGGCCCAATCTGACTCGACCAATGTCCATCCCTAAAAAATGGGCTTTAGTTACATATTTACGTGAAATTTTCAAATAATTACATATTTAAATGTTTTAACTAGTTTCATATCTCTTCTATCATAGGTTGAGTAACCCTCTCGAAGACTATGAAAACAAAGAGCTTGAACCAACAAAAGACCTTGAGAATTATGGACATACCACGCCCCATCAACAAACACATCCACAATGTTAAAAACATAGAAAACAAAATTTTATTTTACTTTAAGAAAAATATGGCAATGGGCAATAATAACTTATGTCCTTTCATAAGATTCACTGGAACTTTTACTTATGAATTAATAGTTTTTTTTTTATATTTTCAGTAATTTCTCTCATTTTTCGTTTTTTGTTTTTTTGGTTAGCAATTGTGCGAGGCCTCACACTAAATGGCATTTATGAGTTTTATGGTTTTACAACATTACCCTAGATTATTATAATTTCGCTATTTGGTTGTAATACGGTCCAAACAAAAGGTATTAAGTGAATATGGAAGCCAATACTTTATTATTATTATTATACTTTGGAATAAGCTTTTTTTTTTTAATTATAAAATTCTTCCCCAAACCACAATAAGAACCATTAAGTGCTTGACATTTATTATGCTATTAACAACCACCGGCCAACAATAACCAACCTCATGCTAGGTGTTAGGTTTCAAGTTTGATTCCTTCTCATTCATGTTTTGAAAACCAGACCGTTGAGCGAATGAGAAAAGAAGCCGGGTCACAAGTTACTAATTCAACCGTTAGGTCAACCGTTATTGATCTGTGATGTCATAATTATGTCATTAATTAATTTATTAATAATAATAAAATGTAGTTTATTTTTTTACACTAGTTTTAATACTTAAAATTTAAAATTTTAAAATTAAAACCTAAAATTTTACCTTAAAAGTTGAAGCGAATGGTTCATTTACCAGTTTTGGTGACTGGGTCGTGGTTCAACCACAGATTTTATTGAGTTTGATCGAGTTTTGACCAAAACGGGTTTAGAAGACTGACCAAACTGTTACTTGGCCTGGTTCCTTTATTCGATTCAACCGGTCGGTCTGGTCCGGGTTTCAAAACAATGCTTCTCATGCACCTTGCAACCAATCATCATACATGTGTTTTCTTGAAGTGTACATATTTCGTGTAGATGATATTTTGCACGTATTTGAGGAATAGTCGGTTGAAGGGCTAGACTGCAAAAAAAAAACCACCAACTATTTTACTTCAAATTTGATAGAAAAGTGACGAAACTTGATCTTGAACCCCAAAATGAAAAAAAAAGGGGTGGGTTGAGTTTGCCTTTTCTCATGGGTTAGTGTTTCATCGGCTGGTGATTTATTGTTTTATAAAATATTTATTTAATGTGAGGATAAAGTTAATTTTTTGAGAATTTTTAAAAATAAAAAATGGCATGATATGTTTTGAAATAGTAACAGTCAAAACAATTTCAAGAAAAATAAAAAGAATCAACATTCATCCACATATAAGGCACTTATTGGAAAGGCACTATCAATTTTTACAAGAGTGACCCTATTAGCAGGACAATCCTAGCTATTGGTAAGTCAGTAATCTACAAAATTTCCCTTCTAAATTCATTTCATAAATTTAATTTAGGGGCAATTTTATCATTTTATAATAAATTTGTAGTGACAACCGCAAAATTATCTTACTAATAGGGCCACCCTTTCTACAAATAACTAACATCCTTGAACGTGTCAATATCTTTGTATTGTACCAACTATTGGCCACTATTTTTCTTCCAACTAGTTATTATTCAAATATTGGGGTCTTGAAATTTTTTTTTTAGCGGGTGTCCACCGCCCAACGATTACTAAATTGGATCAAATTAGGGACTTGGATTTGTCTATATATATTCACTTTTGTTGAATAAGCGAACAAAAAATAAAGTGCCACCCAGCAACAAAAGGAATTTCCGCTGACGGGAGTTGAACCCAGAAATTCACAAATCCATTGAATTATTGTGCTACAGCAGATCTCATTAAATTTTGCACACAAAATATTATTATCCTTCTAATTGTTCCTCGTAAACTTATAACTTTTTCTTGCGAAGCCTTTAATTATCTTTTGAGAGCTATATTATTTAACATTATTTTTGAAGAAAATATATTTATTAACAATATTTTTAGGTTAAATAGGCGGGCTTAGGAATTTTTCTTTTCTTTTCTTTTCTTTTTAATTTTAGACAGGCAAAATTGTCTTATTAATAAGGGCACCCTTTCTACAAACAGCTAACATCCTTGAATGTGTCAACATCTCTATATATGCTACTAATGATTGACCACCATTTTTCTTCCAACTAGTTATTATTAAAATATTTGATTATTGGAATTTTTTTTTATCTACTTGGTGTTCAATCATTTGATCGACTATTCCCTTAAACTCGTACAAGTCTACTGCCGACTCAAATAATGTAAACTTTATATGTTGCATAAATGATGACTAGCCATAGAAGAAGCGTGCTAATACCGGAACAAACTCGGGTCTTGGATTTGTTTATTTATATTCACTTTTTATGAATAATCACACAAAACAATAAATTTTTTGACAAATATTTTATTTTTATTTTCCTAACCCAACCGAACAATAAAAAAAGAATTTAGCATATTTCACTTCATTTTGTTTTCCTATATTTTTTTTTCTTTACATTAACAAATTCAAGATTTAAACATGCTATTAAGATAAAACATTCCATAAGAATGTATATATATAAACAAGTAACCTAACAAACAAAATAAAAAAAAGAATAACAACCGGAACAAAATAATAATAATAATAATAATAAAATAACGAAGTAGTGCATGAGTTTAGATGTGTGACCCAGCAACAAAAGGAATTTCCGTGGCAGGGAGTCGATCGTGGAATTTAACAATTCCTTTGAAATATTGTGCTACAGCAGATTTTTTTGAGCTCTACGCTCAAAATATTATTATAAAAGTTCTAACCCTTTTCTAGTTGTCTTCAATAATTTTTTAGAAAAAAGAAGAAATACATGCATTATATAAAAATATTGACTACAAGAGCTCTTCTAACCATTATAAAAAATAAAAAAACACGTCTAGCAAAAGCATGGGTTTTAGTTACATCTTTACGATGGATTTTACAGACAATTACGTATTTAAATCTTCAAATTAGCTGCATATATCTTCCATCTACTCAAAAGACTGAACAACTTAAAGCTTGTATCAACAAATGCATCAAAACAAGCTCGAGCTTATTCCATAAAACGAGAACAAATGTTTTTTATGTTTTTCATTTTCTAAATTGTCCGCCACCATTTTCTTCCAACTAGTTATTATTTATATATTTTCATCTTGGAATTTGTTTATTTGTATTCATTTTTTTCCTTGATAATCAAATGAAAAATAAATTTTTTGATAGATGCTTATTTATTTTCTTAACGTAACCCAAAAAAAAAAAAGACTTTAGCATATTTCCCTTTATTGTCTTTTTCTATAGCCTTTACTTTTCCTTTCCGTTAAGAAATTCAAAATCTGAACACAATTCAAAACAAAAAAAAAAAAAATTTAGAAAAACAAAATAGAACGTGTGCTGATAAATGGTTCAACCAATAGAACTGCAAAAGTGTGATCGGGACTCGAGCTCGGAAAGTTCAAAAATCCTTTGCAATATTGTGCTACAGCGGATTTTAATAAATATTATTCACAAAACCTATATGACAATTATTCGTCCAACTCTCCTGATAAAAGTTCAAACCCTTTTCTTTTCGAAGTCTGTAATTAAAAAGCTTATAAAAATTCACCAAATCCTTAAGTGCTAACTACCTTAACCCTATCACAAATCCTTTGAATTTTCATTTTTGAATTCGAAGTTTTTCACAATTTTGGATTTTATTTATAAACTGCCATTTTAAATATGAATCCCAGGATTGAATTTTGGTGCCGTCAAAGAGTGTACATTACTCTTAGAAAACTCAATTTAATATGACGAATTTTAACCTTTTGATTATGCAAACATTTTCCAAAATTATTTTAATTGTCAAAATCTTTATTTACACAACCAATGGCTAGAATTATCAACTAATATCATTCATTTATTTTTTATTATGTTTATGTGACATTATAACGAGCTTCATCAAACAGTAGTTTTCTTTTTACAAAAATGTTAGGCTACATCCTAAAAAGAGTTTGACAATGCCGCATAGAAAAATAAATAAATAGTGAATGTTGCAAGGCCATTCCTCCTATGTTGCATTACATTTAGTTGAATGCTATGTTTAGATTATAAATTTGGTAATCGGAAAAATAAAAAAAATAATATTAAATTATATCGTATATTTGGTTGTCGGAGAAAGTAAAGGATAAAAGAACACACACACACACACACACACATATATATATATATAGAAGAAGTAAGAATTTATAATCTCTCATTTTATTCTCTTTTTAGTTTTTCCTCTCCTTTTCTTTTTTCTTTTTTTACCTTGATGAATCTGAGTTTCAAATATAGCATAAAGAAAAAAGTATAAAGTGAATATGGAAACTAATAAATATAGAATAAATTCGTTTGTTTAATTTATTGAAAAATTCTATTCTTTAAAAAATTTTACTCTGAAAATTTTATGTTTTGGGTACACGCGTTTTTGATACTGGTTAGAAGGGCTCTTATACTCGATATTCAATTATACAATGCATGTGTCTTTCCTTAGTTCTCAAAAGATAATTAAAAACTTCAAAAGAAAAGGGTTAGAATTTGAGAGAGAGGAAGAAAAATTGTCAATATAACAGTTTTTTGTGTCCAATAGTAAGCAAAACCTGCTGTAACGCAATATTCAATGGATTTGTAAATTTCCGGGTTCAAATCCCAGCAGTGGGAATTTATATTTTGCAGTTCCATTTGAACTATATATTTTTCAGCACATGCACTATTTCATTTTTCTATTTTTTTTAACTATTTGTTTTGAGCATTATTTTGTTTATTTAGATTTTTATATATTTTTTGCCATGGAACTTTTATTTTAATGCTTTATTTAGATCTTGAATTTGTCAATAAAAAGAAAAAGGAAAGATCAAAATAAAATGAAGTGAAATATGATAAATTCCTTTTTTATTGTTTCGTTGGGTTAGAAAAATAAGAATAAAATAAATAAGTGCTGCCAAAAAATATTTTTTTATTTGGTTATCCATAAAAAGTGAATATAAATAAACAAATCTAAGGCCTAAGTTTGATCTAGTGTCGGTTAGTTTTCATGCCAGCATGAGTTCTTAAGTTCGATCTTTACTCATGTTCCGTCTGTTGACCCGTCATCATTTATGCAATACACGAACTATACATGATTTGTATGGATGACTATCTAACCCACACGAGTTCGATGAAATAGTCATCAAAGGCTCGGAGATCCCATGATCCAAATATTTGAATAACAACTAATTGGAAGAAAATGGTGCCAACCATCGGTTGGATATAGAGATGTTGATGTTGGCACGATTAAGAATATTAATTATTTCTAGAAGGGGTGAACCTATTGGCAAGACACTTTTGCTATTGTTAGCACGCACAAATTTATTGTATAGTGACAAAATTGCCCCTAACTCAAAATTACAAAGTGAATTTAGAACGGAAATTTGTAGATTGTTGCTTTGCTAATAGCCTGTTTTGGAAATTTTTCTCAAATGTGCTTAATGCTGTATTTAGAATCTAAATTTATTAAGGAAAAAACAAAGAAAAAAAAAAGTGAGGGAAAATAGACAAAATGAAATATTAATTTTGATCTTTTTTTCCTCTTTTTTTTTTCTTTTTTTTTTCTTTTTTGTTTTTCCTTTCTATTATCAAATTCTTCATCCAAACACATCGTAAAAGAAATTTTGGACGTCATAATGTAATGTGACCTGTGTTGGGAAGTCTATGAATGTGGAGCTATGAATGGAAGGTAGTTGGGAGTTGTTCATGGCTTGTTAAGAATCAATAGGTGATTAATGGTCTTTATTATGGTTTGGTGAAGACAAATTAGAACTTTAAAAAGAAATGATTTACTATTAAGTAATGTTACTTTCACATCATTCTAATGGACTTTAGTTACATCTTTGTGATGGATTTTATAAATAACTAAAAATTTATGTCTTTGAACTAGCTGGCATATATCTTCCACCATGTTGAACAACACACTCTGAATCCTTTGGACGATGACAAGCAAGTACAGATAAAAGACTGAATGTTTGAATTGTAGCATGAGTAGGTTGAAACACATTTAGCCAGTTGATAGCATCAAAACAAGCTCGAGCTTCTGCCACAAGAGAAGAACAAACCTGCAACTGTTAGACATCTTCCATCAATTTCTGATATTGAGAATTATGAACCTACCATGCCGTTGCTGCTCGAAAATTGTCCCTGCACCACGCACCTTCAACAAACTTATTCACATATATAGCTAAAATTATAGGAAACAAATTTTATTTTAAATAAAAAATAATACGGTTAATGGACGAATAATAACTCGTGTCCTTTCTTTGATGCGCTTGGATTTTAATTTTTAAATTAAAATTTTTTTATTTCAAAAGTTTCTCTCATTTTTTACTTTTTTTTTTTTCTGATTAGCATGCCTTGACATTGGACTTGTGAGCGCATGGCGTCTCACTCTAAATGGCATTTATGAGTACAGTTGTATAACATTATTTTACATATAAATCTCCTATTTTGTAGTAAATACAATCCCAAAGGCATTTTTGAGTTTTACAGTTGTACAACACTATTCTACATATAAATCCCCTATTTTGTAGTAAATACAATCCCAAAGGCATTTATGAGTTTTACAGTTGTACAACACTATTCTACATATAAATCCCCTATTTTGTAGTAAATACAATCCGAAAAAAAAGTATGTGGTGAATATCGAAACCAATACTTTACTATTATTATACTCTGGAATAATCCTTTTTTTTTATTTTACAAAGTTCTCATAATTTGTCTTCCCCAAACATAACAAAGACCATTAAGTACTGGACCTTTATTATTCCATCAACAACAACCAAATAACAATAACCAATCTCATGATAAGTGTGAGGTTTCAAGTGCAATCCTCCTTATGTCCCCTTGTGACTAGCCATCATTCATGTGTTTGCTTAAAGTGTATGTATTCCATGTGAATTATATCATGTACGTGTTCAAGAGATAGCCGGTTGAAGGCTTGGAAACCATGTAGTTAAAAAAAAAAAAAAAACACCAACTATTTTTCTCCAATTCTGATAGAAATTAAGGTGACAACTTGATCGTGACCCATCACAAACAAAAAAAAAAGGAAAAAGAAAAAAGAAGAATTGATTTGCCTTTGCTCATATGTTAGTGCTTTAGAGGTTGCTACTGATTTATTATCTCATAAAATATTTGTTTAAAGTGAGGATAATTAAAGTTAATTTTTTGAGAAGTTTAAAAATGAAAAAACATAAAAAGCAACTCAATATGTTTTGAAATAGTAAACCAACACAATTTCGGGAAAAATAAAAAGGAATAAACTTTTATTGACGTAAAAAGCACCTATTGGAAAGGTACTACCAATTTCTACAATGGTGACGTTATTACCGGGAAATCTTAGCTACTGGCAAGGCAATAATCTACAGAATTTTCCTTCTAAATTCACTTTATAAATTTGATTTAGGGGCAATTTTATCAATTTATAATAAGTTTGTGCTAACAACATAAACTAAATCTTACTGATAGGGTCACCACTTTTACAAATAGCTAATATCCTTGAACGTGTCAACATTTCTATATCCTACCAACTAGTTATTATTTAAATATCTGGGTCTCGGATTTTTTTTTATTTTTTTAAGTTATAGGGTGTTCAGGCATTTGACCGATTACATATTCTTTTTTTTTATGATTTTTGTTTTTTGAATAAAGCATAAATGATAGAGAAGAGGCAATAATGAGTGCTAAAAAGACAAAGGTAAAAAGGAATATAAATGAAACAAATGGGGCAAAAATGAGATCTTCCCTTCACTTTATAATTTTGACATAGAAGCAATTTTGTCAAAAGAATAAATATATATAAAAAAAACCACCAAACATAATAATGTTCAAAATTATATATATATATATATATATATGTATATATATAAGCTGTGTTCGCCTCTATATTTTATCTTTCTTCTACGTGACGCTCTAAATATTCTAATACTTTTAAAATGCTACCTCACAATGGCAATTGACTAGATAACTATTAAAATTATTCGTTTATTCAATTTACTGTATTAATTTTGTAAGATAAATAAGATATATATAATATAAGATTATTAAGTGAAGTCATGTTAAAGGACTTTTTATAGAACTTAATACCTAAGGAAAACCAGTGATTATAATTAAATATAGTACCATATATATATATATTTAATTTTTGAAAAAATAATTTTTGTGTACTCTTTGCATATATATGTCTATATGTGTATATGTTAACCTTGATAATCAAGGCAATTAAAAAATGAAAAACATAATAAAACTTGCATGATTGAGTTGTTTCTATGTAGTTATATGAGTGGCCGTCTCAATTTAGGATTGTATTATTACTTATTATCAATTTTGAATTAATTACTTATAATAATTCTACTTTGAATTTGAATAGATTTTACTCCTTGTGCATGCATTATACGGGTTGACACCTAGTATATAATAATATTAGAATAAAAGAAATAATTCCATGTGCTGATGAATGTATAACTCAACCAATGGAACTGCAAAAGAAGTGTGACACAGCATAAAAAATTAGTTTTCCGCTGCCGGGAGTTGAACCCGGAATTTCACATATCCCTTGAAAATTTGTGCTACAGCGGATTTTGTTAAGAATGGTACACAAAATTATATATCAGACAATTGTTCTGCTAACTCTCGTCATAAAGGTTCTCACTCTTTCATTTTTCAACTCAAATTATTTTTTGTGAACCAAGAAGAAACATATGCATATTACAAAAAAAAAAAAAAAAAAAAAGCACTTGGGTTTGGTTACATCTTTGTGAATGACTTTATAAATAACTACAAATTTAAGTTTTTGAACAAACTGACATATATCTTCCATCACAGATTGAACAACTCAGAAGACTCTGGACGACAACGACTATATATTCGAACTATGGCATGACCAGGTTGAAACACACTTAGCCAGCTAAAAAGCATAAAGAAAGGCTTGAGCTTCTGCCACAAAATGCGAATTTCTGACCCTGAGAATCCTGAACATTAATTGCCGCTATTGTCTAAAAATGATCCTTGCACCATGCCCCGTCAACACACACTTCCACAGAAAAAGATTTGAAACCTCCGTTTATGCAAACAATCTTGGCAACAGAGGTGTTACGAAGAGTAAGAGATATAGAGAAAAAAGAAGTATTATTGCTAAATCGTTTGTACAAGATAACACAATACATATTTACAAATTCACAAAGAATTTATAGATAGAGTGAGGGAGAGAAATCAGCCATTAATCATGACTTTGGCAGATTACGACTTTGATAATGGAGAACATGGCAGGTGAAGACTTTTGACAATGGAAAACATGGCAGGTGAAGACTTTTGACAATGAAGAGCAGTGCATATGAGGAGAAGCTTGACCAATCTTATTATTGACAATGGAGGCTGATCTTTGATGAAACTGCTGCTGTGTTGACAAGTTTACATTAACAACCCCCCACAAACTCAAGGTGGTAACATAGAAACCAAATTGAGTTTGGAAACCAGATCATGGAACCGTCCCGGGGGATGAGACTTGGTGAAGATATCAGCAGTTTGGGCAGTAGAGGGTATAGAGAGAAGATGAACGGTGCCACCCATGACATGTTGACGAATGAAATGATAATCAATTTCAATGTGCTTATTACGATCATGAAACACATCATTATGAGCAATCATGATCGCACTGCGATTATCACAATGAAGAACAGTAGCACCAGAATGAGAAACACTTATATCTTAAAGTAACCATCGAAGCCAAAGAAGTTCCTGAGTAGTATCAGCTAGAGCACGATACTCGGCCTCAGTGCTAGAGCGAGCAGTAAGAGTCTGTTTCTTACTACGCCAAGAAATGAGAGAAGTACCAAGAAAGAAACAAAAGCCTGTGGTAGAACGACAATCAGTAGGGTCACCAGCCCAATCAGCATTAGAATAAGCATTAAGTTGTAGAGAGGAGTGACGAGAGTAATGTAGACCATGGAAGAGGGTGCCTTTAACATATCGCAAAATACGAAGAACTGCAGCATAGTGAGTGGAGCGAGGTGATGACAGAAACTGACTGACGAGATGGACAGCATGGGCAATGTCAGGACGAGTAACAGTAAGATAGACAAGACTGCCAATAAGTTGCCGATAGAGAGTAGGGTTAGATAGAAGTTCACCATCTAGAGGAGTAAGACGCACATTAGCTTCTAAAGGTGTGGAAGCAGTCTTACTATCAGTGAGGCCAGCACGAGCAAGAAGATCTGAAGCATACTTGGCTTGAGAGAGAGAGTAATCAGTAGAAGCAGAAGATATCTCAAGACCAAGGAAGTAACTAAGAGGACCAAGATCTTTCATCTCAAATTGTCTGCTAAGAAAAACCTTAAGCTCAGAAATACCATGTATATCATCTCCAGTGAGAATCATGTCATCCACATAGAGTAGTAAGAGAACAATGCCATGCTTAGTTTTGTGAACAAAGAGAGTAGAATCATAATCACTCGAAGAGAAGCCAAGCTCACAAATGGTGGAACTGAATTTAGCATACCAGGCACGAGGAGCTTGCTTAAGACCATATACAGCACGACGAAGTTTGCAGACCTGATGTGAAGAGTGAGGAAAACCAGGAGGAGGCTGCATATAAACTTCCTCGGAGAGATCACCATTGAGAAATGCATTTCTGACATCCATCTGATACAAAGACCACTGCTGGATAGCAGCAACAGCAATGAGACTTCGAACAGAAGTGAGACGAGCAACAGGGACAAAGGTCTCCTCATAGTCAATGCCATATTCTTGAGTGAAACCTTTGGCAACTAGACGGGCCTTGTAACGTTCCACAAAACCATCAGAAAGGGTTTTGATCTTATAGACCCATCAACAGCCAATCACTGATTTACCAGGAGGAAGATCAACCAAGTCCCAAGTGTGAGTCTTGGCAAGAGCCTGTAATTCATCATCCATAGCTTGCTACCAAAGAGGGTTAAAACTAGCCTCGCGATAGGAGCAAGGCTCATGATGAGTAAGAATGGTAGAGAAACAGTGATAACCATGAAGATGAGAAGGAGTCTCCCTTACCTGAGTAGAACGCCTGAGAGTGGGCTCAGTGGATAAAGAGGGCAGAGTTGGACTAGATAAGGAAGAGCTAGTAGGAGGAGCAGGATCAGCAGACGAGGACTCCTCTGGATAGGCAGTAACAGGTGGTACAGTAGGTATTGCAGCCGTAGGTACATCAGTATCATCAGGAAAGAGCTCAATAGTAGGATCGGTGAAATACGGAGTGGAAGAGGAGGAGGATAAATGAAAAGAGAATAAAGAGGAAAATGTCTTATGTTCCCAAAAGACAACATGATGAGAGACACGAAGGCGTTTAGATAGAGGATCCCAACAACGATAAGCTTTATACTCAATCACGTAGCCTAAGAAGCAACAAAGACGAGCTCGAGGCTCTAATTTGGTGCGCTCATGAGGTTGAAGCAAAACAAAACAAGCACAACCAAAAACACGAAGAGAATGATAATCAGGAGGAGTACCATACAAACGCTCATAGGGAGTAAGGTTACCAAGAGGAGCCGAAGGGACATGGTTAATTGTGTAAGTAGCAGTAAGGGCAGCTTCACCCCAAAACTGTTCAAGACAAGCAGTAGAGATAAGAAAAGCACGAGTTGTATCAAGGAGATGGCGATGTTTTCGTTCAGCACGACCATTTTGTTGTGAAGTACCAGGACAAGAGCGATGAGGAATGGTCCCATGCTCACGAAGAAATGCAAGAAAAGAGTTATCACAATATTCTTGAGCATTGTCAGACCGAAAGATCTTAATGTTACGAGAAAATTGTGTTTGGACCATGCGAGCAAAATCATAATAAGTTTGTTGAAATTAAGATCGATTTTGTAGGATATAAATCCAAGTATATCTAGAAAAATCATCAACAAATATAACAAAATACTTGGATCCTCCCATAGTAGGAGTGGGGGAAGGACCCCAAACATCAGAGTGGACAAAATCAAAAGGAGCTAAAGAAAGAGAAGTAATGTTATTAAAAGATAAAGCTGGTTGCTTGGCAAGTTGACAGGATTGACAATCAAGATGTTTATTGGGAACAGATCCTAAAACACCCTGAGACAAAAGAAAGCGTAAACATCCTATAGAGACATGACCTAATCGTGAATGCCAGAGATCAAGAGAGAAGTTGGAAGCAGATGAAGCATTAGTAGAGGTGACAGCAGCAGTCTGAGTAGGCAGATGAAGGTGAATGACCTGAAATAGGCGACCACATTTATGGCCTATCCCAAGAGTCTGTCCCGTCTTTGGATCCTGCACAACACAACCAGTAGACGAGAAAATGATAGTAAGGCCAAGATCACATAATTGGCCGATAGAGATAAGGTTTAGTGTGAGTTTAGGAATATAATAAGTATGAGGAAGTGCAAGAGTGGAAGTGGAGACATGACCAATATGGTCAATAGTCATAGGTGATCCATCAACAGTATAAATAACAGGAAGAGCAGACATAGAGGATGTGGAAGAAAAAGTAGACAAGTCAGAAGTCATATGATTGCTACACCCGGAATCAAAGAACCATGAAGAAGTACCTGAAGTGGCAGACAGAGCAGTAGGGGGTGGATTACCAGAGGTAGTCATGAACTGCTGAAGGAGTGCAGAGAGATCACTGACACTGATCATAGAGGAGGATGTGGGAACATCAGAATCTGTAGTAGCAGCAGCTGACTTAGGGGGAAGGTCTCGACGAGGATTCTTAGGACAGTCACTACGATAGTGACCAAGACCACGCCGATGACAGTGTTGACAAATCAATAGGACAAGTAAGTAGATGATGATTAGTAGCATGGCAGAACGTACATTCATCATTGCGAGACGAAGAATTGAAAGATGAAGCCAAAGAATTACGAGAACCACCAAAAGTGGACGAACCTTGATAACTACCTGAAAAGCCTTTAGAGCGAGAGCTAGAGATAGCAAGAACTGTGTCTGTAGGTGGTGATTGGATGAGACCAAGACGAATCTCCTCAGAGAGGAGCTCAAAAATAGCTTGTTCCAATGAGGGAAGAGGAGAGCGATGTAGAAGAAAGGCTCGAACAGGCTCAAAGACATCAGTGAGAGCCATGAGAAACATAATCAGGCGTTGCTGATCGCGGTAGCGAGCAAACTGAGTAGCATCATTAGAGCAGATCCAAGTAGGTTCAGATGGAGTCAATTGATCCCATAGAATATACATTTGAGACAGGAAGGCATTGACAGACTGGCCAAATTCCTGTTTCAAACGATGTAGAGAACTCAAAAGTTGGTACTGATGAGCAAGATTGGCAGTAGTGTAGCGGTGAGCAAGAAAGGCCTAAATGGAGGAAGCAGTGTCAAAGCATCCGAATTGAAGGCTTATGGAAGGAATGGACGTATTTCGAAACCAAGTGATGATCTGATGATTCTTGTTATCCCAATCCTCAAGTCGTTCAGTGTATTCTATAGACAGTTCTATGTCACTTTTAACTGGGGCTTGAATATCTCCAGTGACATAACGCCAAAGCTTGCGGCCTTTGAGAAAACTGGACATGGCTTGAGACCAAGGAATGTAATTAGGACCTTCCAGAATGACAGCAATAGGTCGAGATACCTCAGAACGTTCCATAGTGCAAGGACGAGGGATAATAGAATGAATAAGACAAGATTAATAGTGAAAATAGTTCCAATACAGTAGAAACAGTAGGAACGGAGCCAAATTAGGAAATCTGATGGCAAAATCAGATTCAGGAGGCCAAAAATAGGCCAGAACCGATCTGAACCGGTCCAATAACAGTAAAAAAAGACCCTAACCGGCCAAAGGAGCATAAAACCGGTCTGATCTGGTTCGACTGGACCGGGGACAAGGAGCGGACCGGCAGCTTAGGGCTGACGTCAGCAACGCGTCACTAGGGCTGGCGTCAGCAGCAGACGCGTGCACGTGGGATCGCGCGTGGGAGCGCGTGGCGCGTGTCTGGGAGGCGACGGCGCGTGGTTATGAGGCTGCGCGTGAATCTTGTGTGCAGAAGTTCAGGTGGCACGTGGGGGCGCTTGGAGAGGTTTCTGGGGACAATTTTTTTATGAATAGACTCGGGTGGAGGAGCTGAAGCTGATGGTGGTATCAGATTTTTGATTCAGTGATTTTAATTTTGACAGAGTGCCAGAAAATACAGAGTACGTGGAGAAAATAGCAAATTTACTGATGAAAAGATGTAGCAGTGGGAGAGAGAGGAAGAGAGAGGTTGTTTGAGGTCACCAGGCCGTCAAAGCTCTAATACCATGTTACGAAGAGTAAGAGATACAGAGAAAAGAGAAGTATTATTGCTAAATTGTTTGAACAAGATAACACAATACATATTTACAGATTCACAGAGAATTTATAAATAGAGTGAGGGAGAGAAATCAGCCATTAATCATGGCTTTGGTAGATGACGACTTTGACAATGGAGAACACAGTAGGTGAAGACTTTTGACAATGAAGAGCAGTGCATGTGAGGAGAAGCTTGACCAATCTTATTATTGACAATGGAGGCTGATCTTTGACGAAGCTGCTGCTGTGTTGACAAGTTTACATTAACAACAGGTTTGTAACGGGTAAAAGTTGGTCAAAGACAAATCGTAATGGATGAATCGTCTCCACAGGAGAAAATTGAATGTGATCAAAGAAAGCTTGATTCCCATGTTTCCAAATTGTTCACAAAGTAAAGATTGAGAGCAAAATGGTGGCTAAACAAGTTAGTCAACCAAGCTTGCAACCCATGTGAAAGTCGATCTTTCCAAAATCAAACAAACCTGAACCCATTCGGATTAGTTTGGTTACGGGTACAAAAATCTAAAACCGTTCAAGAGTAGTTTAGTTTTGAATTTTTCATGAACCTGACTAATACGTACCCCTAAAAAAAAAACATGGATATATTATCATGTAATTATAATTATTTAGGAATGGGTCCTTTATTATTTCTTATTTTTTATTACCTTTTTAGATAAATCCCAACAATCTACACAAAAACTGAAAATAAATAAAAATGAACATCTTGTATTTTGGTTAAACAAGGTAGATTAGGAAAGTTTGGCGTTGAAATGAAAGTAACATTTATAATAGGTAACAAAATAAAAAATAAGAAAAACTGGAAGTTGGAATCTTTCCTAAAACCAATACACATTATGTGTAAGATTTAAATCCCCTCTTCGTCTTCTACATTTTGTGTATTCATATAACAGTGTATATGTATATATAATATATCTTTGGAGTTCAGTCAACAGTTATTTACCAGGTCATCTCAACAATTCCGTTTTTGCATAGAAATTCAAATCGGTGTGTGGATAATTCAACCTGAAATTGGACAACCAATTCAAACAGAAAATCAACAATTAAAAATCTCTGTCATCATAAACCACCCTATATCAAAATTCGTCAATTACCCAGATGAAAACTTAAGGAGCAGTGCATGTTTGGGGCCAATAATCAAAATGGGTATGCATGAAAATCGAAGAAAGAAGTGCCCATCAGAGGAAGAGCTTTTGACTCCAAAAAAGCTTAGGATTTAGAAACCTTATCCGCGTTCTTAGACAGTTTGTAGCTTCTCCTCATACATCAGTCGAGATCCACATAGAACTAATAACCCGTTTTTCATGATATTAGAGAGATGATGACTTAAAAATAGTTTTGATTCAGAAAAAATTCCTATATTGATTTGATACCTGTTATAGATTTATTGTCATGTTTATTAAATCTAATATGTACAAATAATATACATGCGATTATGTCATTAATAATGATGACATGGACCAATAGAATGCATGATGCAGAGAAAGAAGCACAAAGAGAAGATAGAGGATTTGAATTCTTCTACAAATAATTAACATCCTTGGAGGTGTCAATATCTCTATATTCTACCAATGATCGGCCACCATTTCTCTTCCAACTAATTATTATTTGATTATTTTTTTCAGATACATGGAGTCTAAGCATTTGAACGATAGCTCTTTGAAGCTCATGCTTGTCTAATGTTCACCCAAGTTATATAAAATTCATATGCTACTTGACTGATGATTGGTTATTGAAAAACATAAAAAAAAATCGAACTTGAAACCTCATGTTTAGTATAAGACTACTATGACTATGAAGGCCAGTTGACAATGGATCAAAGTTGGGTTTTGAATCTATTTATTTATATTAGCTTTTTATGGGTACCCCAAATAAAAAAATGGTTGTTTTGATAAGTACTTATGAATTTATTCTCACTTTTCTAACACAAACAAACGGTAAAATTTTTTTTTTAGCATATTCACTTTATTTTCTTTTCCTATATCTTTTCATTTTTCTTTCCATTGACCAATCCAAGATCTAAAACAAGCACTAAAATAAAAGACTCCATGAGAATAAATAAACAAAAAATCTAACAAACAAAATGATGTTCAAAACAAATAAAAGAAATTAGAAAACCGAAACAGTGCATGTGCTGATAAATACATAGTTCAACCAATGGAACTGCAAAAAAAAAAAAAAAAAAAAAAAAGGGTGACTCCACAAAAAATGAAATTCCGCTGCCGGGGAGTCGAACCCGGAAATCTACAAAGCCTTTGAAATATTTTGCTACAGCAGATTTTATTAAGAACAACGCACAAAAATTATTATGTTAGCCATAATTTCTCTGAACTCTCCTTAAAGTTCTCTTTTCTTGCAAAGTCTTTAATTGTCTTTTTATATCTATAAAGAAACACATGCATTATGTAATAATATTGAGTACAAGAGCCATTCTAACTAAGTATAAAAAGCACGGTTAGCTGAAACATGGACTTTAGTTACATGTTTGCAAGGGAATTTATAAATAAATACATATTCAAGTCTTTAAACTGAATGACATGTATCTCTCACCACAAGTTAAACAACTCTCTCTGAATACTCTAGACAACGAAGAGCACATATTAACAAAATATTATATGTATGAATTTCAATGTAAGTTGGTTGGAATTAGAGGTGGACGTTGGTCCAGGCCTATACAAAAAAATTTCTCATTAAGCCTAAAACCAAATCACAAATCCATCTAAAATAAAAAACTAAATTCTGAAGCCCATCCATTTAAACCAAAAAAAATTAATAAATATTTTTCTTAAAAAATAATGTTAAATAATAAAGAATAAAAATATAAAAATATGTTTTTTTATATTTATTTCGGGTTGAGTTTCAAAGACAATTTCTAAGCCTGCACATTAATCTAATCGGGCCTAAAAATAAATTTCAAGCTTTATAAATAATGGCTAAACTTGGGCGGGCCAATAGAACCGTGGTCACCTCTGATTAGAATGGACTTAGCCAGTTGAGAGCGTCAAAATAAGCTCGAGCTTCTACCATAAATAATAGGAGAACAAGCCTAAAATTGATGGACATCTTCTGTCAATTTTTGACCTTGAGAATCAAGGACGTATGCTACCCAAAAATTATCCTTACAGGACACCCCATCAACAAACACATCCATATTGCTAAAATCATAGGAAACAAAATTTTATTTTAACTACAAAATAATACGGCAATGGGTGAATAATGATTCAGTCTCCCTTCATGAGATTCACTTGAATTTTGATTTCTTAATTAGAAGATTTTCGTTTGAGAAGTTTCTGTTTTTTTTTTTTTTTTTGGATAAGCATGTCTACTTGCGAGCATGCTATATCTCGTTGTAATTGGCATGTTGCGATTTTTTTTTTATTGTGTAGCATTATTTTATATATAAACCACCTATGTTGTACTAAACACAGTCCAAAAAAATGTATCAAGTGAATATTGGGAACAATACTTACTATTATGGTATTTAGGAATAACCTTTTTTTTCCTAAAATTCTAATAATTGGCCTTCACCAAACAATAATAAAGGCTATTAAGTACCTATTGACCTTTATTATGCTATGAACAACAATCAATCCTAATGGGTGGCTCAATGGTTGGCATGAGATTTCAAGTTCAATCTCTCCTTATGTTCTCTTGTAACTAGTCATTATTTATGCAAATACAAAATGTTTACATAATTCGTGTGGATGGTAGCCTTACACAAACTCAAGAAAATAGTCAACTAAAGGTCTAGACACACTATAACCAAAAAAAAAAAAAAAAAACAACCAACTGTTTTCCTTCGGTACTGATAGAAAGTGGCAAGCTTGATCCAGACCCATAAACAACAACAAAAAAAAAAAAAAAGAAAACAAGAAAGCGGATTCAGTTGCCTTTGCTCATATGTTAGTACTTCAATGACTGATGTTGATTTATTCACTCATAAAATATTTATTTAATGTGAGAAAAAAATTAAAGTTAAGTTATTGAGGAATTTTAATATTGAAAAAATGGCACAGTATGTTTTGAAATTGTAAACAGTGAAATGAATTTGAAAAATAAATAAATAAAAGAATAACATTCATGTAGGTATAAGGCACTTATTGAAAAGGTACTACCAATTAGAGGTGTAAAGTGGGCCGGGCTAGCCCGGCATGACATGCCACGTCATCAGCATGGCACACCAAGTGGCAAGCACGGCCCAAGAGGTGGGCCGGGCTGGGCTTAGTATTCAAAGGCACGGGTATGTGCATGGTTAAGGCATGAGCACGGCACAGGCGCAGGCACGAACACAGGCACAGCACGGGCACGACTAACGGCTAGTTTTTTGAAAAGTATCCCTAAATGTCAAAATTACCCCCCAATAACAATATAACAACTAGTTTAAAGGGCAAATGTGTATTTTCTTCAAAAATATCAAAATTACCCCTATTTTTAAAGTATAATGAAGTAATTAATGATTATCTTACTACTAGATACACTGATTTAGTTTTATCTGCAAAAGATTGGGACTTAATTACTGAATTTATTAAATTTTTAAATACTTTTTATAATGCTACAAATATTTATTCTGGTGTTTATTATTGTACTTCTTGTATTGTTTTAAATCAGTTATATAATAATTTTAATATTTTAGCTAAATACAGAAGTAATATTTATTTTAAAGATGCTTGTCAATCTATGGAAATTTTTTTTTAAAAAATATTAGGATTATATACCACCTATTTTTTGTTTAGCTGCAGTAATTGATCCTAAAATTAAATTATTTGGTGTAGAAATGTTGCTAAATGAAATTTCAGAAAATTTAACCACTACACTTAAAATTACTTCAAATGATATTAAGAGTTCATTGACCACCCTATATGAAATATATGAATCTAAACATACAAATAATTACCGAGCTTCTTCTTTTTCAAGTACTATGAATGTTAACAGCGATCCATCTTGGGCTTTAATTGCCACCAAGAAAAAATCTATTGTAAGTTCTTCTTCACATGATCTACTAACTGTTCCGGTGTCTATAATAGCATTGGAGATTACTTTTAGTACAGGTAATAGGCAATTGGACAAGAGAAGAAGCAGACTAACTTCAAAAATCTTGGAATGTATTGTGTGCTTGAAGGATTGGGATAATGCAAGTCTTAGAGCCCAAAATTTGACATACGACTTAATTGAAGATTTTCAAAACTTAGATATAGCTAAAACAAATGAAGAATACTTATTCATTCTATTTAATATTTGTAAATGGATTCCATCATAAATAAAACTTTGTTTCATTTGTTTTGCTAAAGTTTTAAATGTATATGAGTTCAATATTAGTCAAAAAAAAAATTAATATGAAGACAAGCATGACACAATCACGGGCACAGGCACAGGCACGAGCACGAGCACGAGCACGAACAGTTCCTTGTCCATAGGCCATGCCAGGCCTAACATTTTTTCTTCATAGGCCGGCACAAGCACGAGCACGACACGAAGCACGCTTGGCATGCCGTGCCGACACGGCCCACTTTACACCTCTACTACCAATTTGTACATGGGCCACCTATTATCAAGATAGTCTTAGCTGTTGGCAAGGCAATAATTTACAAAATATTCATTCTAAATTCACTTTACAATTTTGATTTAAGGGCAGTTTTGACAATTTATAATAAGTTTGTGCTGACAACAGCAAAATTAGCCAACCAATAAGGTCACTGCATCTACAAATAGTTAATATCCTTGAATGTGTCAACATCTCTATATCCCACTAATGTAGTAAGCTATCATTTTTCTTTCAACTAATTATTATTCCATTATTTGGGTCTTGGATTTTCTTTTTGACTATAGGGTGTCCAAACATTTGAATGGCTACTCACTCGTGCTCGTGTTTGTCTACTGTCTAAATGAACTATGCTAACTTTATGTGTTGTATAAATGATGACTGGTCATTGGAAATGTGAAAAATAGTTTGGTGGTTAGGTAGTATTGAGTACTCGATGATAATCCTTATCAAATAGTGACACATACTGTGTGAATACATCAGCAACCTGAAATTATTTACCAAGTGGTATTTTTAAGGAAATATTCTATCAGATTTTCTCAAATAGTATTTTTTCTTAAAAATCTCTCTACTACTCTACTCATATTAATGATATATGCACACATCACGTGTTATCATTTGATAGGATTTACTACCGAGTAATTAATACCACCTGACCACTGGATTATTTTTCGAAAATATGAATAAAAATCAAACTTGAGATCTTATACTTAGCATGAGGGCCAGTAGACATTGAATCAAACTTGGGATTTGAATTTGTTTATTTATATTAAGTTTTTATGGATAACCAAACAAAAAATGAATTTTCTCACAAATACTTCTTAATTTATTCTCATTTTTTTGACCCAACCAAATAATAAAAAAGGAATTTGGAATATTTCACTTCATTTTCTTTTTGTAGACCTTTCTTTTTTCATTGAGAAATCTAAGATCCAAATATTACATTAAAATAAAATGACTCCATAAGAATAAATATATAAAAAATCTAACAAACAAAATGATGTTTAGAACAAATAAAAAAATTAGAAAAACGAAATAGTGTGACCCAGCAATGAAATAGTGTGACCATTTGGCTCACAACTTTGCGAGGTCTCACTCTAAATGGCGTTTATGAGTTTTATGATTGTACAACATTACCCTATATTATTATAATTTTCCTATTTGGTAGTAATACTGTCCAAAGAAAAGGTATTAAGTGAATATGGAAGCCAATACTTTATTATTATTATACTTTGGAATATAAAATTCTTCCCTAAACCATCACAAGGACCATAAAGTGCTTGACCTTTGTTATGCCATCAACAACCACGAACCAACAATAACCAACCTCATGCTAGGTGTTAGGTTTCAAGTTTAATTCCTTTTCATGCCCCATTGCAACCAATTATCATGCATGTGTTCTCTTAAAATGTACATATTTCATGTGGATGGTATCTTGCATGTGATCGACGAATAGTCGGTTGAAGGTATAGCACCAAAAAAAAAAAAAAAACAACAACAACAACCACCAACTATTTTACTTCAAATCTGATAGAAAGGTGGCAAAACTTGATCCTGACCCCCAAAAATGAAAAGAGGGGGGGGGGGTGTTGAGTTTGCCTTTGCTCATGTGTTAGTGTTTCAGCGACTGCTGATTTATTATTTTATAAAATATTTATTTAATGACAAGATAAAGTTAATTTTTTGAGAATTTTTAAAAATGAAAAAAATGGCATGATGTGTTTTGAAATAGTAACAGTCAAAACAATTTCAAGAAAAATGAAAAGAATCAACATTCATCCACATATAAGGCACTTGGATTTGTCTATTTATATTCACTTTTGTTGAATACCGAACAAAAAATGAATTTCCGCTGCCGGGAGTTGAACCCGGAAATTCACAAATCTATTGAATTATGGTGCTACAGCGGATATCGTTAAATATTGCACACAAAATATTATTATATTGCTAATTGTTCCTCGCAAAACTTCGAACTTTTTCTTGTGAAGCCTTTAATTATCTTTTGAGAACTAAAAACTAATAAGAAGCACATGCATTATATAATGAGCACAAGAATCCTTCTAACAGTATAAAAAAAAAGAAGCAAAAACTAGGGTTGGCCATGGGTCCCATAGCTCACCCATCATTTATAGGGTTTAAAATTTTTTAAGACCCGATATTTTTATATTTTAATAAATTTATGTCTTTAAATTTTATATTATTTAAAAATATTTGCAAAGAAAATATATTTATTAAAAATATTTTTAGGTTAAATAGTCAGGCTTAGGAATTTTGCATTTTCTTTTAAATTTTGGGCAGACTTAGGCATTGGTTTTAAGCCTAATGGCAATTTTTTAGTGTAGGCACGACCTGACCCAACTAATGTCTACCCCTAGCAAAAACATAGGCTTTAGTTGCATATTTACGATGAATTTGACAAATAACTACATATTTAAATCTTCTAAATAGTTACTTATGTCTTCTACCACAAGTTAAACAACTCTTTCCAAAAATTATGAAAACAAAGAGTTTGTACCAACAAAAGACTGTATGTTTGTAATGTAGTGTGAGCATGTTGAAATATACTTAGTCAGTTGAGAGCATAAAAACAAGCTCAAGCTTCTGCCATAAGAGCAGAACAAGCCTACAACTGTTGTACATCTTACACCAATTTTTTACCTTGAGAATCATGGACATATAATGCTGTTGTTGCTTGGAAATTATTTTTGCATTATGCCCCATCAACAAACACATCCAAATTGCTAAAAACATAAGAAACAAAATTTTATTTTAAATTAAAAATAATACGGAAATGAGAAATAATAACTCGTGCCTTTTCATGAGATTCATTTTTTATATGAATTAAAAGTTTATCTCTCATTTTTTGTTTTTTTGTTTAGCATGCATTGACCATTTGACTTGCAACTTTGCCGACTTGCAACTTTACCACGTTTAACTCTAATGGGCATTATGTGTTTTATATTGCCCTCTATATAATTCACCTATTTTTGTAGTAATACTGTCCAAAGGAAAGGTATCAAGCAAATATCGAAACCAATACTTTACTAGTATTATACTTTGGAACAAGTCAATTTTTTTCTTTATTTATAAAATTCTTCCCCAAACCACAATAAATTAAGTGCTTGACCTAATTTTGCCATCAACCACAACCAACCAACAATAACCAATTTGTAACCAACTATCATTCATGCTAAGTGTTAGGTTTCAAGTTCAATCTCTCCTTATGTCTTCTTGTAACCAACTATCATTCATGTATTTACTTGAAGTGTACATGTTAGGTGTAGATGGTATCCTGTACGTGTTTGATAAACAGTTGGTTGAAGGCCAAAACTGCAAAAAAATAAAAAAACCATCAACTATTTTCTTTCAATTATGTTAGAAAGGTGGCAAAGCTTGATCTTGACCCACCAAAAAAACAGAAAAAAAAAAAAGGATTGAGTTTGCCTCTACTCATGTGTTAGTGCTTCAGCGGCTGTTGTTGATTTATTGTTTCATAAAATATTTGTTTAATATGAGGATAAAGTTAATTTTTTGAGAATTTTTTAAAATGAAAAAAATGGCATGATATGTTATGAAATAGTAGACAGTCAACTCAATTCCAAGAAGAATAAAAAGAATTAAGATTTATTGACTTATAAGGCACTCATTGGAAAGGCACTACCGATTTTTACAGCGGTGACCCTACTACCAGGACAATCCTAGCTATTGGCAAGGCAATGTTCTATAAGATTTCTCTTCTAAATTCAGTTTATAAATTTGATTTAGGGGCAATTATATCAATTATAACAAGTTTGAGTTGACAACAGCAAAATTGTCTTATCAATAAGGTCACCTGATTGTACTCTAAAAAGTATAAATAAGAGTTCTAATTATAAGCTATTGTTAGTAATTATTTATATATTAGTATCATTTTAATAAAATATTCATTTTCTTTTATATTTTTTTGTCTTGTACAAATTTAAAGCTAAAATCGAGCAAAATAAAACCAACGGAGACACAAATAATTTTTTTTTGTGTGTGTTAAGTGAATATATTATGTTTGTATATATTTATTTGTGTGTGTATGTATAGGTATATATTAGCTTATGTATGTATATCTGTGTGGACGTAGGTATAGTTTATATATCTATTTGTGTGCAGGTGAATGAATTATGAAAAGCAAAGAAATGCAATGATGAAAAGCAAAGGAAAGTATGATGAAATGGCTGGCAATTGCATGTGGTATGTGTAGAATGTGTATATGTACAATATATCTATATGAAATGGCCAGTGTTGCATGTGTTCTATGGAGAATGTGTAAATGGATAACATATCTTTATATATATATATATATATAATGGGAACAGTTTGTAGTTGGATGAATTTTTTTAAGGCAAAAGTCATTTCTTCATGCCTAAAAATAGAACCATTTGGAAGAAGCAAGGGAGGGGAGGTCCGAGAGTTCTTTCTTGTTTTCCATTTAGTTAGTTTAAGTGTTAGCTACTTTGTAGTTTTGTGTAATTTATTTTAGTATTTTTTTTTACCATTACTCTTTTGTAATTTTCTTTACCGTTACTTTTTTGTAATAAATCTTTTTTATTTATGAAGTTATTTTTTTTTTCAGGCCAAGTCTTTTCTATACCAGGAGTATCTAGTTTTCTTCTTAGAATCAATTGTGAAGATCATCCGAGAAGTTTGGAATTTCAACAAAGGTAATTGGATTTTTATTGTATATCTTTTGAATATTCCAATTCTTAGTAATTATATTCTAGATATTTTCGAAAACATAGATTTTTTTACTATGTTTGGTAATTTCTATGCACAAATCTTGATTTGGTATAGTTATTGCACAAATCGATAGTATGAATCTATGGCTTTAATTTTATTATTCTAGATTTAATTATTGTTTACAAAACCTCTGTAGGAATTTCGAGTGAATCGGGTGATTGAATCAATTGGGTCCAAAACCATTTTATTCAATTTCTTTAAAGTCAAGTCAACAACCATTAATCTCCCAAAAAACATCAATTTTATTTTGATTACTATTTTCTGCTCCAATTGTTCAATTCTCATCGGTACTTTTCTAGGTGAAATTCAAAACGGTGGGTTTAGATTCCAACTGAAGTCATTGCAATACTACGGTGTTTAGCGTGACTTAGTGGGTATCTACTCTTTTACCGTGGGTGAATTTATTTTTTATTGTGGGTGAATTTATCTTTTACCGTGGGTGAATTTTCGACTCCAACTTTGCATGTTTTGTTAACCGTTCCTTATGGATTCGATCTCGATTTACCGAGTTATTACTGCATCACAACTGCACACTGGCGGATTTCAATCACATTATTTATAAGTGATCAATTTTTGGCGCCATTGCCAGGAAGTGGCATTTTAAAAAAATAATGCAAAAAAAATAAAAAATTTCAAAAATTAAATTTAAAAGATAAAAAAATTCAAACATTAAAGAAAAAATATATAAAAAATTTAAAATTCAAAAAAATTCAAAAATTAAAAAGAAAATAATATTTTTGCTGGAATTTCAGGACAATTGATTGTTTCTCTACCTTAACAAATGAGTTGGACTGTATATATATGTATTTTTTTTTCTTTAAGTAAATAACCCTGAGCGGATAACTCCTAGGGTTTCCATTGCTAATATTTTACTTTTCGAACTTTAATTTCAGTCTTTTACAATTTTTTTTTCTTGTGGTTAATATCTTTGGTTGGCATACTCGCCTACTACTGGACGAAACCAGTCAAGTTGGTTGCTATATTTTTTATTTTTATTTTTCATCTAACCCATCTAACTCATCTAACTTACTAATTATTTAATATTTTCTTTTATTTAGTGGATAACCAACGTTGATTACCATTCTAATTTTTATTTTTTTGCACTTTATTTTAACTCTTTTTCTTTTTCTTTGTGGTTTACTTTTCGAGTTGATTCACCGCCTATTTAGGTGGGCTCCATTCACTTAGGTTACCAAAACTTTGTTACTAATTTGTCTAACATTATTTTCGTTTGTTATTTTTGTGTGCAGGTATTTTAGTATATTGTTGTAATTTGTTGTTTTTATTTTTATTATTATTAGTATCTTATCGTTAGCTGACTCCAAAAGTGCCTCAGTCCAGTTGTTAATCTGCCCATATCCCTTCAGGTAGGTGACCTTCCATTTCCTCAGCTCTGAGAGCCGTCATTACTGTTTCTCTTCTCATCCGCATTTTGTCAGCGGCCCACTTAGGTTTTTAGTCCGGCATTATGACTTGTAAGGTTTGTATTAATGATTCCGAAAGGGTTAATTTATGTCTGCATAGGGTACGTACACTTTTATAAAATATTTCATTAAGGATGTGCATGAACGATTGATGAGCGTTGACTATTCTAGTGATCTTTCTCCCAGCTTCCGTACTCTTTCCCTATTAAGGGCTTCTGTTTCGAATATTCAGTTAGTTAACCGAGGTCCTAGTTCTATTACAATGACAGTAGAATTTGATCTGCAACTACCTGTGAATCCTAACCAACTAAATTCAAATAATGTACCTGAAGGTGGGAGTGTACATGGTGATCTTTCCCATAGGTCTCTCAGGGATTATTTGAATCCCACTAGGCAAGCATCTATCTCTTGCAATATTCTTCCCGCGCATCACGCAGCGATAACTTTAAAGTCGGGAATGATCCAGTTGATAAATCCTTTCCATGGTTTGGATTTTGAAAAACCATATTAACATGTAAAAGATTTCGAGGATGTATGCTATATGTTCTTCGATAATTCTTACCCAAGAGAAATTTTACTTTTGAAACTATTCCCATTTTCTCTCAAAGACAAGGCCAAAATATGGTTCAATTCATTGAGGCCTAGGTCTATTCATTGTTGGCAAGATCTTCAGATAGAATTCTTGAAAAAATTCTTCCCTGAGCATAAAACTGAGGCGATTCGTCGCCAAATCTCTCAATTTGCCCCTGTGTCTAGTGAATCGTTCTTCCAATGTTGAGAGAGATTCAAAGATTTGTTGAGTATTTGTCCACATCATGGTTTCACCAATTGGCATATCATAAATACTTTCTATTCATCATTGACTCCACAACTGAAGCAATTCGTTGAGTCTATGTGCGCCGGGACTTTGTATGACAAAGACCCATCTGAAGGGTATTACTTCTTTGATTACTTAGCAAATTTGGCTAGAGATTGGGCCACAACTGGGACCCAAAATTTGGAGTCTAAGCCTAGGGTAATATTTCAACTTAATCATGTAGATGATCTCAATGCTAAAGTTGCTGCACTTACCCGAAAGATAGAAGCCATAGAGACAAATAAGGCCAATGCTGTAAATACTGAGTCTCCTAGGGAAGAGAATTAATTAATGTGTGGTACAATGAAACATAACACTGCTGCATGTCCAATTATACCAAGATTCAAGGAGGCTTTGCATGGCTAAGCTAATACGGTTGGCCAATATCGGGGTACATATAGTGACCAACGAGTTGGAGGGAACCCTTTCTCGAACACATATAACCCAAGATGGAGAAATCACCTAAACTTTGGGTGGAAAAATAAGGGTCCTTCAAATCCTCAAGCATTCCAAGGTCTCAACCTTTTTAATCCCAACCTGTTCAAGCTCAACAATCCATACCTTTCCAACCCTAACCTAATGCATACCAACCCCCTCATAAGAAACCATTAGAAGATAATGTTCATCAATTGACAAATGATATGAGAGGAGTCAATAAAAGGGTGGATAGGTAGGACAAGGTGTTAGACCAACACACTAGGATGTTGGAGGACATAACAAAACAAATGTATACTTTGACACAAGCTTTGACCCACCAAGTGTCGGGAAGATTTTCGTCTCAACCCTAACCAAATTCAAATCCCAATAAGCAAGTGAACAGGACCGAATCGAGGATTGATCCTCAATCCAGTCATTAACAATTCCAATCCATCACAACCTTGAAGAACGAAAAAATTATTGATAAAACTATTCATTCTAGAAAGGAAACTCTTAAGGTTAGTGATAAAAGGAAGGGAGATGTGAGAGAACAAGAGAGAGTGGAAAGAAAAGGAACAAGTTGAGCCAGTCTTAGAGCCAATCCAAGCATCTAAAGATGAGGGCATTGATGTTGTGAAATATGCTCTGTTTCCTTATAGATTGACCAAACCAAAACATGAGCTTCTGAATTCTGAAATTTATGAAGTGTTTAAGCAGGTCAAGGTTAACATTTCAATCTTAGATGCCATCAAGCAAATTCCTTCCTATGCCAAGTTCTTGAAGGACTTGTGTACTGTGAAAAGGAGGTTGCATGTTAAGGAAACTGCCTTCATGAATGAGAGCCAAAGTGCAATTTTGCAATGTAAATCCCCACCAAAGTATAAGGACCCCGACTATCCTACTATTTCATATACAATAGGGAAAAACAAGATAGATCGAGCCCTTCTTGATCTAGGAGTAAGTGTCAATCTACACCCTTATTCGATTTATCAACAACTTGGGTTAGGTGAGTTGCGCCCTACACGTGTCAATCTACACCCTTATTCGATTTATCAACAACTTGGGTTAGGTGAGTTGCGCCCTACACGTGTCACCTTGCAACTAGCTGACAAATCTATTAAAGTTCCTAGAGGTATTGTGGAGGATGTTCTCATTCAAATATATAAGTTTTTATCCAGTAGATTTTATTGTGTTAGATACACAATCGGTTAAGAGCATTAGTACTCATTTCTAGATCCCTATTATCTTAGGATGACCATTACTAGCCACGTGTAATGCTATAATTCATTATAGGAATGGGCTGTTAAAGTTGTCGTTTGGGAATATGACTGTCGAGATGAATATCTTTTTAGTTGGAAAACAACCGGGAGAGTATGAGGACATCAGAAAAGTAGACTGCATTGAGTCTATTGTGCAAGAATATTTTGAGAGTGCATTCTTTGAGGATCCTATTGAAAAAGCTCTTGTTTCGAGCAAGCCACATGATTGGTTAGATTGTGATTGTGTAAAGTCTAGGGATACAATTCCTGGAGGGATGGAGAGAGAACAATGTATGCAAGTGGGTCACTGGACCCCATCATTTGAGCCTTTAATTCCTAGTGTCATAAAGTCTGTCCCTTCTGAACAAAAAGCATCCACTCCGGAAAGAAAACCTTTGCCATCTACATTGAAGTATGCATTCCTTGGTGAAGGTGAGTCTTATCCTATTGTTATATCCTTTAATATGACTAAAGGCCAAGAGAAAAGCCTTGTGCAAATGCTAAAGAATCATAGAAAAGCCTTAGGTTAGACCATCGGACCTTCACAGTATTAGTTCTCATGTATGTACACATCGTATATATTTTAAGGAAGAATCTAAACCGGTGCATCAAATGCAAAGACATCTAAATCCTAACATGAAAGAAGTTGTGAGAGGAAAAGTACTGAAGCTTCTCGATGCGGGTATCATATACCCCATCTTTGATTCAAAGTGGTTTAGTCCAACCCAAGTTATTCCTAAGAAATCTAGAGT